>CAWUFW010017143.1:0-276911 GCA_963921515.1 Calotriton arnoldi | reverse complement strand
TGCTGGTGTGTGCCTGTGCCGGTGTGTGTGTGCTTGGGATGGGTAAGGTGCTGGGGAGTGTGGATGGAGCAGAGGCAGGAGGGGTGAGGGACCGTTTGAGGAGGGACACTGCTGCCGTCAGGGAGGAGTCCATGGACCTATTGCCCCTCTGTAGGTCAGACATGCCCGATGAGATGCCCTCCATGAACGACACCAGCTGAGTCAACAGCGCGGTGTGCGCATGGAGGACACTCAGCATGGCTGTCTGGCCTACATGGAGCTGGCGAAGGAGGTACACAGACTCCTCACTCAGGGCAGCAGGGGACACAGGGGCAGGGGCTGCGGTGCCTGGCCCAAAGGAGACACGCTCCCGGACATGGGAGCCTCCACGGACCTGGGGAATGGGAGCCGATGGGAGGGCGGTGGTGGTGCTGGTGGTGGCGGGGACAGCAACACTAGCTGGGGTGTGGTGGCTGCTGACACCCGCCTCCACAAGGGAGTCATCCTCCGAGTTGCTCTGGTCCTCAGCTGAGGTGGATGCTGCTGAGGACTCCTCGGTGTGGCTCCCTCGCCCTCCGTGCCACTGGGTCCCTCCGACCACTCCTCGGCTGCTGACCCAGTCTGGCTCTCTGGCTCCTCCTGGTCCGTGGAGCTGTCCCCTTCCGTGGCCGTGGATGTATCTGCAAACAATGGGGAAACAGACAGACATCAGTCACCTGCACAAAACGCACACACCACTGTGAGCACAGCACATCACAGAGCAAGCCCTGGCATCATTAGTTGTACATTGCTAAAAGTGCCCTAACTGAACAGGAGAAGCCAATTGTCAGTCTGATGCCAAGCATGGCACTCACATCCCACATGGCCTTGCACCCATCTGTCTGGTGTCTGTTGGATTGCAACACCCCAGTGTGGACACATGCACCAAGTACACAGTAGTTGGACAGTGCAGAGGACACGGTGTGGCATGTGGACATGCACACATCACAGCTCTTGCCACTGAGTCAGTACAGGTTTCCGGATGAAAGGGATGCCCAGAGTCAAATAGGAAATGCATGTGATGCATACCAGCGACAGACACCATGATGCACCCATGTCCTGATAGCCAGCGCCACTATGGTGTGCATGTAGCACATGTCACTCCCCTGCAGGCTCACCAATCAGTAGACACATGCCATGGCGGAGGCATGACTGCAAAGTCATACATCACTGTCTCAGTGATGTATGACTTGGCAGCCAGACAACAACACTCTGCACTGTGTCACAATAGTAGGTCATGGGGAATGCAAGTCCTGGAGCTGCACAAGTGCACATGTACATCCCCCCACAACACATCCTCTCAACCCTCATCTGTCCAGGTCATACCTATTGGACATATGGGAGACCTGTGACACTACCCTCTGAACCTGAGCCCCTCACACTCTGCTGTGAATGGGGAACAGCTGCCTGAACTTCACATTCACATGCCCCAGTCTGCATGGGCAGCTGATCAGACACCTATGTGACACACAAGTATCGTCTCCTATGGTCACATCTCCAGTGGCATGCTGAGCCCCTACCAAGAAACTCCACAGCAGTCCTGGCGACTAATCCACAGCACACTGACACAGAGGCAGACACCTGAGGGGTCAAATCACTGCGCACAATGTGTCAGCTGATACACGGGAGTGGGAGTACAGAGTGTATTGTATGGCCTGGAGTAGGCATGACTGTCCAGCCCCACATGAATGAGGGATGAGCCCTGGACTGTAGGCAGCTGGCTAAGTATGTGTGACACACGTCATATACATACTCCTGGGGCCCAAACATTGTTCCCACCCGCAGCATGGGTGTGTGCCAGATACCCCAGCCACATGTGGTGGATCAGCTCAGCAATTGGACCACAGATCAAAGTAACACGCTGAATACATGTCAGAATACAGGCATTGTGTAAGCAATGGACCCACCCATGATGCCCACCACAGAGTCAGGGAAACAGATGCTGTCTCCCACCTTGAGTCAAGCAAACTGCAAGGACACAGTCCTAAGTGACAGTATTCCCTGCATGTAAGGGCCACACCTGGGTATCAGATGAGGAGTGGGCAGTGCACAATAGAGGGACATGGCTCCTGGACAACATGACTGCTGTACTGTGGCAGTTTAACCAGGCCCGAGGAGGGCACATAGCATGTTAGACAGAGTTCACAGTGCAGTCTTTGACTCACCCCCTCCTTGCTGCTCTCTGGCCTTCAGCTGCCCATCCAGGTCTGGAAAGACCACCGCCAGGATCCTGAGCATGTGGGGGGTCAGGGTCTGTGTTCCGCCCCTCCTGCGAGGAGGCGACAGCTTCAGCTGGACCCGTGCAATCCTCCGGGTCCAGCCCCGAAGGTCCTGCCACCTCTTTTGGCAGTTGCGGATCCGGCGCTTGTAGACCCCCACGGACCGGACAGCCCGGACGATGTCCTTCCAGATCTCCTGCTTCCGATGGGCAGAAGCCTGTCAGGATGACAAAGTGATAAGGCCATTACTACACATGCAACATATCCGTGCATGACACAGTTGCATATACATGTCGCAATCACAGGGGCACATGGTGTACACAGGCAGTGCACGGCTGCCCATGGACAGTTTTCCAGAAGTCACTACATGGTATCATTGCATGGGGAGTAAAACCCTGTTCAGAAGCACTGTCACTGCACCATACCTGTCCAGTGCAAGTCACTACACACTATGGGGGGTGACAACTACTCAGTGAGCCTGCTAGCCAGTGGCGTGCAGACTCTCAGCCTTGCTAGTCAGACAAAATGCACATTCAGAAAGGCAGTGCACAGGACACTCACCTGCTCCCCTGGTGTCCCATACAGCTTGCTGTACTGTGGAAGTAGGCTGTCCAGCAGGGCCTGGTTCTCTTCAAGGCTGAAGGCTGGGGCTCTCTCCACAGTACGTGCCATTGCAGGGTCCAGAGGGGCAGAGACAGCAGCAGTGCAGTGGCAGATGTCGTCTTGGAGCATGTAGTGCAGGCAAGTGGGCTCTCAGGGGACCAGCCAGCAATATATATGTGCTGGAGAGGCAGATACTGTCCCTTGTGTCCAAAGTGATAGGTCCAAGTCGTTTGCATCTTCTGAATCTGGCCAATCCATGGAATAGCAGCACCAAAACACGCCCACAGCATCCTTCAAATCTTCAACTTCATGACATACATGATTTTGCAACATTGTTGTGGGTGACCAACTGATTTTCCAGCAACCGACTCGTTCGAAATTCGAACACGCGTCCGTTGCCAGGCAAGCCCATTGTCAATGGGTGCGCACCGATCGGTCCATTGCAGTTCAACGCGCACAGGGGTACAACGCGTACCGCACACATTGAAAGCAATGGGCCGGCCGGAGGCACCGATCGGTCCATTGCAGTTCAACGCGCACAGGGGTACAACGCGTACCCGCACACATTGAATGCAATGGGCCGGCCGGAGGCACCGATCGGTCCATTGCAGTTCAACGCGCACAGGAGTACAACGCGTACCGCACACATTGAATGCAATGGGCCGGCCGGAGGCACCGATCGGTCCATTGCAGTTCAACGCGCACAGGGGTACAACGCGTACCCGCACACATTGAAAGCAATGCGGCCGGCCGGAGGCACCGATCGGTCCATTGCAGTTCAACGCGCACAGGGGTACAACGCGTACCCGCACACATTGAATGCAATGGGCCGGCCGGAGGCACCGATCGGTCCATTGCAGTTCAACGCGCATGGGGTACAACGCGTACCCGCACACATTGAAAGCAATGGGCCGGCCGGAGGCACCGATCGGTCCATTGCAGTTCAATGCGCACAGGGGTACAACGCGTACCCGCACACATTGAAAGCAATGGGCCAGCCGGAGGCACCGATCGGTCCATTGCAGTTCAACGTGCACAGGGGTACAACGCGTACCCGCACACATTGAAAGCAATGGGCCGGCCGGAGGCACCGATCGGTCCATTGCAGTTCAACGCGCACAGGGGTACAACGCGTACCCGCACACATTGAAAGCAATGGGCCGGCCGGAGGCACCGTGTCGGTCCATTGCAGTTCAACGCGCACAGGGGTACAACACGTACCCGCACACATTGAAAGCAATGGGCCGGCCGGAGGCACCGATCGGTCCATTGCAGTTCAACGCGCACAGGGGTACAACGCGTACCCGCACACATTGAAAGCAATGGGCCGGCCGGAGGCACCGATCGGTCCATTGCAGTTCAACGCGCACAGGGGTACAACGCGTACCCGCACACATTGAAAGCAATGGGCCGGCCGGAGGCACCGATCGGTCCATTGCAGTTCAACGCGCACAGGGGTACAACGCGTACCCGCACACATTGAAAGCAATGGGCCGGCCGGAGGCACCGATCGGTCCATTGCAGTTCAACGCGCACAGGGGTACAACGCGTACCCGCACACATTGAAAGCAATGGGCCGGCCGGAGGCACCGATCGGTCCATTGCAGTTCAACGCGCACAGGGGTACAACGCGTACCCGCACACATTGAAAGCAATGGGCCGGCCGGAGGCACCGATCGGTCCATTGCAGTTCAACGCGCACAGGGGTACAACGCGTACCCGCACACATTGAATGCAATGGGCCGGCCGGAGGCACCGATCGGTCCATTGCAGTACAACGCATCACTGTACATGTGACTGGCATATGTCAGCATGCCTGTCTCAGATGGACATATGCCAGCCACAGATAGCTCCCAGGGAGTGAGGGGCACACCTACATCACGACAGCCTGTCCAAACCTTATCATAAGGCATGTAAGGCTGCATTTCCTATTGTGTGTATGTTGGTGTACATGTTGTCCTGTGGGTGTCACCTGTGGGCAGCCACCCCCAGGCTGTGCACGTGTTCATGGGGACAGGATCCTGGGTGTTACGTGTACGTGACCACTGTGATGTGCAACTGTTCATATCTGTGCATGTGCCATGGTCACATTTCACAGTGGTGTTTGTGTATGTCATGTCACATACCCCGTGAGTCCCATGTGGGACGGTATGTTTGAGCCAGGGTGTCCCAGTGGCACAATAGTGATGGACCTCCACAGTCTTTGTGCATGTAGTGTTTACAATGTCTCTGATTTCATGTGCACAATGGGAGACAGTCTCCACATCCACGTTGTGTGTGCATGGACTCTGATGTTGTGCGTGTGTGTCACAGACGTCCATGTCTGTCCTGCCGTGGCAAGTGGGGCCACTACCTGTGGGGGTCATGTTTGTTTTGCTGTGGTGTACACATGATACTCCATGTGATGCCAGTGTCCATGTGGCATTACAGGGTCCCTGGGAATGTACCTGTCGTTGAGCTGTGGTGCCTGGGGCACATCTGTCCTCACATGTCACTGTGGGGGGTGAATGTGACACGGCAGCAGGAGATGGGAACTGTGACACGGCATCATGATATCCAATGGGCCAACCTGGGACAAATTGATGCCACCTGTAGGACCGTGTTGACAGATGTTGGCCATGTATGTACCATACATGTCCTTCCGGTACTGCACACTTCATGTAGTTGTGCCTCATAATGATGTATGTTGGGATCTTGAGTGTGTTCAATGCCGCATATGTGGGGTGACTGACAATCTTGCTTACTTCTCCTCTGCACTGCAGGGCTCCTGCTGTCCATCGGCCATTCCCAGACCTGGCAACGATGGTGGAACGGGACAGCATCCGACGGTACCGCTTCACCAGGCAGCTGATTGAGGATTTGGCAGTGCAGTTGTCCCCACATTTGCAGCCTGGCCGGCCGTATCCTACAGCGCTGACCCCCAAGGTGAAGGTGATGGCAGCCCTACACTTCTTTGCCACCGGTACCTTCCAACATACTGTGGCGACTGCTGGTGGGATGTCACAGACCATGTTCAGCTGTGTGCTCCGCGATGTTTTGGCGGCAATGTTGCTCTTCCTGAACCGGTACATCTATTTCCCTAGACTGCGACGACTCACTGACGTGAAGAGTGACTTTTATGCCCTGGGGAGGATGCCGCATGTAATTGGCTCCATTGATGGGACACATGTGGCTTTGGTACCACCACAGGCCCAGGAGCAGGCCTACAGGAACCGCAAGCACTACCACTCGGTCAATGCACTGGTGGTGTGTCTTGCAGACATGACCATCACACACGTGTGTGCCCGTTTCCCTGGTTCAGCACACGATGCCTTTGTGATGAGGAGTAGTCGCATCCCCAGGATGATGGCACAGATGCAGAACCAGCGTGCCTGGCTTGTCGGTGTGTACTGACTTTGTGCCATTGTGTGTGATCTGATCTGTAGTATTCCGCCCACTTTTCCAAGTCAGCTAATGTGCACTTGTCTGTCCATAGGTGACTCGGGATACCCCAACATGCCGTGGTTGCTGACACCCCTCAGGAACCCTGTGACACCTGCCCAGATGCGCTACAATGAGGCACATGGTCGGACCAGGAGAGTGATTGAGCGGACCTTTGGTCTCCTGAAGAGCCGCTTCCGCTGCCTGGACAAGACCGGAGGGTCCCTCCCATATGCCCCTGCGAAAGTGTGCAAGATTATCATCGTCGTGCTGCATGCTCCACAACCTGGCAGTGCGGAAGGAGTTGCCTCTCATCCAGGATGACAATGACCAACATCCGCCACCTGTGGAGGATCCTGGCCTGGACCACGATGCCAGTGACGATGATGATGATGATGATGGTGATGGTGATGTCCGCACACAGCTCATCACCAACTTCTTTAGCTGAATGTGAGTATCCTGAGGTGTCATGTCAATGATGTGAGTTGGCATGATGTGTGGGTGGTGCTCTGGTGCTGTTGGAGTGTGTCCATGGGCTGCTTGACTGGATGTGTGTTGCGATGTGTGGTGACAGGTGGGCTGTACTCCCCAACAGTGTTGACATGCTAACTTGGTTCTGGGTGGGTATCTTGTAACATGTATTGTGCATGAGTTTTGCTGTTCTGTCCTGTACTCCATTGCTTTTGACTGTGTGTCATTTCTGTCCTTCACAGGGTACTTTCAGATTCGTTTGGTCAACTGTGTCCACCGACGACGTGATTGCACATCCAGGCTGGTAGCTGTTGTGTCCCTACAGGTGATGTGCGCCACACCCATGGACTTCCTTCCGTCTACAGTTGTTGACTGTGTGCCCGCTACCAGGTGGGGTTACCTTGCATCTGTAGTGGTTACGGCATGTTGCAACTGTGTAATAAACCTGTGCTTCACTTTGTGATGTGCGTTGTCTGTGGTCACACATTTGACTGCCATTTGCTTACTGCACCTGTGGGCTACTTGACTACAACTGGGAATGGGTGTGGTGTCTGTGCATTGCACCGTCTTCCCTGGCAACATCAGTGTAGGCAATGAGTCAGATGGCCTAGGTGTGTATGTGTCGTGTAGCCCTGGTGGTGTGTCTCCCTCATGTGTGTCACGTTGCCTGTACTCACATGCCTGTGTTGTCCTTGCTGTTGCAGTTCGCATACACAGTGTAATTTTGCAGTTCATCATCCCCATAACAGCACCCACGTTGGAATCACGACAGAGGCAAGTATGGTGTGTTAGTGTGTTTATTGTGATACATTTGTGTTAATAGTGCATAGGATGGGTTGTGCTGTACATGAATCTTGCAATCCCAAGTTCCTAGGTGAATTGAAAGTCCGGGTAGACAGGATCCCCAGTATCGGGGCCACAGTTGTCTGACACATTGGTCCAACTTGTACTCCCCATGCAATGTGTGGGAGTAGTGTTGCCGTCAACAGGGTGAACAGTCTGTGCACAAAGGCGAACATCCAGAACAGGTTCAGGCTTCCTGGGAGTTGCGCTTGGCCATCGGCCTCTCACTTTTCCCTCCTCGGACGACCCCTCTTCTTGGGGGGCCCCTCAAGTGCAGGCTGCTGCGGTGCAGGGGACTCTCCGCCAGAGTCCTCCTCCCTCCCTGTGGCAGTTGCAGTTTGTTCGGCACCAGATGTTGTTGGCACACAGGGAGGTGTGGACTGGTTGCTGTTCATCTGGCGGAGGCATTGTAAAATGTCCCTGTGCACCGCCGTCATCTCATGCAGTGCATCCCACTTGGACTCCACGCGGGACATGTGTGAGTCCACACGGGACATGTGTGACTCCACGTGGGACATGTGGGAGTCCAAGCGGGCATGATGGGCAGCCTGCTGCTGTTTAATGTCTCTGAGGAGCCCCACTACCTGGCTGAGCTCTCCGGTGCTGGACTGGTACGCATCAGCTATGCGTACCAGTTGTGGGTCGTCATGCACACCAGCAACGTCTGCAAGCAGCGACCTCTGTCTCCCACCCCTCCCACCACCCCTGCTGACATGTGCAGTGTGTGCAGTGGCACGCACAGATAACCCTGGTCCACCTTGGGGTTGGTGGTGGTGGTGGTGTCCATGGCCCCAGGTTGGTCCAGGGTCACTGTGCTGGTGTTGCTCCTTATTCTGTCCATGTCGGCAGGGATGGTATTCGTGGTGACAGTCGTTGTAGGGGTGGGTGCAGGGGGTGCAGCTGGTGGTCCTGCTGGTGCTGCAGCTGGTGGTCCTGCTGGTGCTGCATGTTGACTTGCACCGGATGTGCCAGGTTGTTCTTCATCGTCCGAGGAGGACAGAGGCTGTACGACGCCAGTGAGCTCGGCATCCTCTTGAGCCTGGGACTGGGACTCCTCAGCGTCTGCTGCTGTGTCCCCATCATCACCTGTTTTTGTGAGACACAAACAATGTATGTCATGTTTCTGCAGGCATCAATGGTTGACACACATGACAGTTGTGACTGTGCCTCTGGGTGCGGGCCTGTACATTGCATTGTCCTAAGTCGTCACAGTCAGGGGTTGATATTGGTGTGGCACATTGTCCTGCATTATTTGGGCATTTCTATGTATTTTCTGGGGTGTGAACATGGTCTGCATTGCTTGTGTTTGGTTGACAGCCGGACCTCCTTCCCACCCACCCAGCCAGTCAGTTATCCCACCATGGAACGTGCTTGCGTTGCAGGGAGTGTAAGTTGTCTCTCAGGATGTCAGTCAGTGGTGTCCTGCTGTTTGTTGGTGCACAGTTGGCAGCAGGGCCTTGTGCTCCCCACAGCAGTAGCCAGTGTCAGCCATCTTGTGAGTCCTTCTCCACTCCCTGTGATGTGAGCATGGTTCAGGGTGGTGTTGATGGGACAGTTGTGGGGGTGAGCTATGTCTGTGACTACGACTCCCATCATGCCATTGCCTCCACCCCACTTGCCAGCATTCCCATACTTACTTGCTTTTGTGTGGAGTTCAGTGGGTGTGGGTGTGAGGGCAATGGCAAGATGGCTGACAGTGGTGTCCTGCTGTTGGTTGGTGTGCAGTACCCAGCATGCCCTTGTGCTCCCCACGACACAGCAACAGTGTCAGACATCTTTGATGGGCCTTTCCACTCTCTGTGGGATGTGCATGCGTGAGTGTGAGCTTGCTGGGCCATGTGGTGGGGGATGTAGGGCTGTGACTACGACTCCCATCATGCTATTGCCTCCTCCCCCTTCCCAGCATGCCCATGCTTCCTTCCTTTTGACTCTGCTTCCCTGTGGGTTGGGCTGGCTGTGCTGACAGGATGGCTGGGAGTGTTGTCCTGGCAGTTGTTTGGCTAAGAGTCCCAAGAGTGTCCCTGTGCTTCACACAACATAACCCAGGGTGGTGGTGCTTTGTGGGATCTTGTGTTAGGATGGAGGGCATTGCATTCTACCAGGTGGGTACTGTGGAGTTTGTGTTGGGGGGTGTGAGGGGAGGTGCTGGTGACTATAGTCAGTGCTGCAAGTCCCCCTTCCCACCCAGCCAGCCAGATATCCCACCATGGAACGTGCTTGCATTGCAGGGAGTGTAAGTTGTCTCTCAGGATGTCAGTCAGTGGTGTCCTGCTGTTTGTTGGTGCACAGTTGGCAGCAGGGCCTTGTGCTCCCCACAGCAGTAGCCAGTGTCAGCCATCTTGTGAGTCCTTCTCCACTGCCTGTGATGTGAGCATGGTTCAGGGTGGTGTTGATGGGCCAGTTGTGAGGCTGAGCAATGTCTGTGACTACGACTCCCATCATGCTATTGCCTCCACCCCCTTCCCAGCATGCCCATGCTTCCTTCCTTTGACTCTGCTTCCCTGTGGGGTGGGCTGGCTGTGCTGACAGGATTGCTGGGAGTGTTGTCCTGGCAGTTGTTTGGCTAAGAGTCCCAAGAGTGTCCCTGTGCTTCACACAACATAACCCAGGGTGGTGGTGCTTTGTGGGATCTTGTGTTAGGATGGAGGGCATTGCATTCTACCAGGTGGGTACTGTGGAGTTTGTGTTGGGGGGGTGTGAGGGGAGGTGCTGGTGAGTATAGTCAGTGCTGCAAGTCCCCCTTCCCACCCAGCCAGCCAGATATCCCACCATGGAACGTGCTTGCATTGCAGGGAGTGGAAGTTGTCTCTCAGGATGTCAGTCAGTGGTGTCCTGCTGTTTGTTGGTGCACAGTTGCCAGCAGGGCCTTGTGCTCCCCACAGCAGTAGCCAGTGTCAGCCATCTTGTGAGTCCTTCTCCACTGCCTGTGATGTGAGCATGGTTCAGGGTGGTGTTGATGGGCCAGTTGTGAGGCTGAGCAATCTGTGACTACGACTCCCATCATGCTATTGCCTCCACCCCCCTTCCCAGCATGCCCATGCTTCCTTCCTTTGACTCTGCTTCCCTGTGGGGTGGGCTGGCTGTGCTGACAGGATGGCTGGGAGTGTTGTCCTGGCAGTTGTTTGGCTAAGAGTCCCAAGAGTGTCCCTGTTCTTCACACAACATAACCCAGGGTGGTGGTGCTTTGTGGGATCTTGTGTTAGGATGGAGGGCATTGCATTCTACCAGGTGGGTACTGTGGAGTTTGTGTTGGGGGGGTGTGAGGGGAGGTGCTGGTGAGTATAGTCAGTGCTGCAAGTCCCCCTTCCCACCCAGCCAGCCAGATATCCCACCATGGAACGTGCTTGCATTGCAGGGAGTGGAAGTTGTCTCTCAGGATGTCAGTCAGTGGTGTCCTGCTGTTTGTTGGTGCACAGTTGCCAGCAGGGCCTTGTGCTCCCCACAGCAGTAGCCAGTGTCAGCCATCTTGTGAGTCCTTCTCCACTGCCTGTGATGTGAGCATGGTTCAGGGTGGTGTTGATGGGCCAGTTGTGAGGCTGAGCAATGTCTGTGACTACGACTCCCATCATGCTATTGCCTCCACCCCCTTCCCAGCATGCCCATGCTTCCTTCCTTTTGACTCTGCTTCCCTGTGGGGTGGGCTGGCTGTGCTGACAGGATGGCTGGGAGTGTTGTCCTGGCAGTTGTTTGGCTAAGAGTCCCAAGAGTGTCCCTGTTCTTCACACAACATAACCCAGGGTGGTGGTGCTTTGTGGGATCTTGTGTTAGGATGGAGGGCATTGCATTCTACCAGGTGGGTACTGTGGAGTTTGTGTTGGGGGGTGTGAGGGGAGGTGCTGGTGAGTATAGTCAGTGCTGCAAGTCCCCCTTCCCACCCAGCCAGCCAGATATCCCACCATGGAACGTGCTTGCATTGCAGGGAGTGGAAGTTGTCTCTCAGGATGTCAGTCAGTGGTGTCCTGCTGTTTGTTGGTGCACATTTGCCAGCAGGGCCTTGTGCTCCCCACAGCAGTAGCCAGTGTCAGCCATCTTGTGAGTCCTTCTCCACTCCCTGTGATGTGCGCATGGTTCATGGTGGTGTTGATGGGACAGTTGTGGGGGGGCAATATGTGTGACTGCGACTCCCATGATGCTATTGGCTACACAGACTTGGCCAGCATACACAGAATTCCTTCCTTTGAGTGGTCTTCACTGTGTGTTGGTGTTGTTGTGGTGGCTACATGTCTGGATGTGTTTGTTAGTTCTATTTGTGCCACTGCCTAGCTGTAGTTGTAGTTGTGTTTGTACATGTGATGGCACGGTTGGATGTAACTTTTTTGATGGCATGTGTTGTGTTTATCTGACTGACATACACATTTTGGGATGATTCTGTTCTGGTTGCTGTGTAATTGCTATGAGTGCATGGTTTGACTCTCCCCTTGACAGTGATGTGTGTGTGTTTTGTGTCAGAAAATTGTGTACATTTGTTCTGTACTCACCAGGCTCTGGGATGTTCTCTAGTCCATATACGCTCACTGGCGGAAGGATGGCCCGCACCTTCTCCTCCCAGGGCCTGAGGTATACTGGCTTGGCAGGAGGGGCCACTGCCGGTGTATTGGCTGATGAGGTAGTCTTTCTTGAGCAGCTCCCGGACCCTCCTGCGCACGTCATACCACCTGTTCTGGATGTCGGTCTTTGTGCGCAGACATGGTGATTGTGCGTTCACCCTGTTGATGATCCTCTCCCACATCTTGGTTTTCTGTGACATGGGGGTCTGTTGGACCAATGTGCCAAACAGCTGTGGCTCTACCCTGAGGATCTCGTCTACCAGGACTTCCAATTCACAATCTAGGAACTTGTGATTCTTCTTGGGGGCATGGTGATGGGTGGTGATGGTGAGTGATGTGTGTGTTGGTGTGCAGGTGAGGGTGTGTGAGTGTGTGTTTTGCTGGGTGTATGTGAGGTAGGTATTTGTTGGTGTGCTGATGGTGTGTGGCTTGTGTGAGGGATGAGCTGTGGGTGTGTGGTTGCTTTCTCTTGGGTGCTGGCAGTGGAATGGCATTTGCAAAGGCTCATGGTAGTGATTTGTGTCCTTTATATAGGTGGAGTTGTGGGTGTGTCTTTGTTCTCTGTCCCCACCCCCCCAGTATTTATTGGCTTGGTAATTGCTTGTTTGGCCTTTTTTTGGGTGATTTTTCCTTTGTGCTGTTTGTGTGTGTTGGAAACGTTCTTGTGACCGAGTCGGACCCTGCATTGGTCTCGTACGGTGTTCTCCGTTTCGTTCACGCTGTGTTTGTGCAGTTTTCTATGCTGCGTACGCGTCGGTCGCGGTGTATTGTGTTGCTTCGGCTCGGTTTTGTATGCGTGTCGGTCGTCCGGCTTGTCCTCCGTCCGACTCGCTCGTGGTTTTCGCGCCTTGCATCGTACTTAGCGGTTTGGAGTTAGCGTGTACGTTTCGGTCGGATTTGTTCCGGGTGCGTGTCGGTCGCTTGGATTCGCGTGTTTTTCCGGCCGGATTGCTGTTTTCCGTGCGGCTCGGTCGGTCGACTTGGTTTCGTTACGTGTCGGTCGGAGTTTTCGCGCCTTGCATCGTACTTGGCGTGTCGGGCGCCACTGGTACGTGTCGGTCGGTATTTTTTCCGGATCCGAGTCGGTCGGTGCTTTTTCCGGCCCGAATCGGAATCGGCCCCTTAGCTGTATTTTGGCTAATTTCTGAGTCCCCTCCAGGGAAATCGACAAACCCTGGGTTACTTTAGAATCCTCAGAATGTTGGAAGAAAAGGAGGCAAATTTGGTGTGGATACCTCATGTGGACAAAAAGTTACACAGGCCTAAGCGCGAACTACCCCAAATAGCCAAAAAAAGGCTTAGCACGGGGGGGGGCATAGCATAGAAGGGGTTAACTGTAACATTTTGACATGAAAATACCATAAAATCATATATGAGAGAAAACTACTGTGGGATGGACAGAGGAATATATTCTTTGTGCCCATTTCTTCTATTAAACCTATTACTTACCAGTAATCTTTATTGTCCTTACACTAGTCCTCCTTGTCTCAGGAATTCGTTTTTGGGGCTGTCCCAACTCCAGACAGAGCCCACCACCCACTTTTTTTAAATGTTTATTAACGTTTTACATCAGTACCATTAAAAATCCCTCCTACCTCTCAAACTTCTCAATTGTACTCAAACTGATATAATTGAGTCACAGGTGTTCAAGCAAGCATTGGGAAAGTCAATAGGTCTCGCCTATGTGTGAGCTATTGGCTTTTTGAAAGTCTTTAAGCCATGTGGTACAGCTACATGGCAGAAAGGTAGGAAAAAATGTTAAGAAGCAGCCAGTACTGGCCGTGTCATCGTGCTTTTTTTCTGGTAGGAAGGGCAGGGATAGTGTTTTTTTTTTCTAGTGAAACTGTGCGGGGATAGTGTTTTTTTTCTGGTGGGTTGGGGTGGGGAAAGCAACAACAGAGGAAGGGTGGAAAGAATGGATGATTCTGGGCAAGCAACAGTGAGGGGGAAAGTAAAATAAAAAGCACTGTGAAGTGACCAACACTGCCCGCATCAGTGTTTTCGGTTGGTTGTAAGTCGGTGCAAGCATCAACATAGGAGAGGGTGCAGGGTGGGACAGGGCAAGCAAGAGTGCTAAGAGATGCAAGGTGAGCCACTAATAGATATAAGGCGCTGTGCCAACAGATGCAAAGTGCAACGGATGCGAGGTGGTGTACTAACATGTAGAATGCACTGTGCCAATCAATGCAAAGTGCAACCGATGTAAGGTGGACCATTAACAAATATATGGCACTGTGCCAACAGATACAAAGTGCAGCAGTAGATGAAAGGTGCAGTGCTAACAGTTTAAAGTGGGCCTGAGACCACCTCAAGGCACTTTTGAATAGAGACATCACTGTAAATGTGCCCAAAGCTCTGCCTGTGTTTTAGGAAAAAACAGCGGTTCAATTTGGCCCAATCGGGTCCTGTACAACCAAGTGGAGTCCTCGAGAAGGACACAAGGTAAAACTTTTTGGGGTAGACAATTAATCATTAAGGGAGCACGAAAGTAGTAGGGGAGCATATGTAGTGTAAAATAAACATTTTATTTTACACAAACATGATTAACGACAGTCAAGGTAAACAGGTGCTCACATAAAGTGACAGGTGCGTAATGTGACAAGGTGCGGTGAACTCTAAAAACATTACATCACATTGACAACAGAGTAGGAACTTCGCTTAAGTTAATACAATTGAGAGAGTTCCTGTTGTAGAAGTCGACGGCGTTTCGATCTTAGGGACTTAAGATCATCATCAGGACAATAAGTGAGCAACCTGAACCTAAAGGGGAACAGAGTGAAATTACGATATGTACCCTACATTTCAACTACTAACAGCGTGGGCGTGCTCCCAGTATGATAGCATATCTTAATTAAACGCTGGCACACAGTGAAGTGATATAGACCGTTACCTATTTAAAGAGGGCCAGGTGAGTAGCTTGAAGCTCTATCAATTCCAGTGGCCCCTAAGGGGAGTTGCGCGCATTATATCAATTATCAATGAGTGGACTAACTATTGCACTCATACATGTGTCATGCTCAGAAGCGTTGTGCGAACTTACTTCCTACAAGAACCACTGAGGCGTGGGTGTTGTAGAACCGATCTGTGGTTAGTACAGTGTTGTATTTCTTGCCTCGAAGTGCGTCTGGGGAAGATATGGAGTCCAGGATTAGGGATCACTGATATCGAATTATTGAACACAGTTAGCTGAGTGAAGATATTACTCACATACTATTGTTCGCGCGGGACCTACTTCCAGCCGGAAGTAGTACGGGAGGGCAATCTGGTCAATACTGCTCTCATGAAGGGCGGGGACCAACTACTGTGGGGGTGGAGGGAGGCAGAGTTAGAATATGCAGTGGATATGCCTATATACAGTGAATATGCCTATATACAGGGATCAAGGCAACTCCATATGGTACACTTACAATTGTGAGGGCAGGGTAGTGAAAACCCGTTGACACCGAGGGGTTCGGTGGGCCTCAAGGATGCCCAGGAAAGCTCTGCCTGGGCACATTTTATCAATATTTCCTAATCTCAGTATTTATTCCCATGGCATAAACAGGCAAGGTTTATACTTAAATGTATTTTTGTGAGAGTCAAATGGAAAAGACATGCATAGAAAGCTGAAATGCTGAGCCACCTAGTACTAACTGAAACATGTTACACCCTCCTGGAAGACATGTGGAGAAGTGTAATCTTGATCCCGTCAAAGATAATGTAGGAGAGCATCATGCTCAAGCATAGCCAGCACTCAAATATACTCTGTTGTAATTAATGTATTAAAAGGAGTGGGGTCTTGCATACCAAAAGCACTTCTTTCGAAATATATGTGTTTAGAACGTGATTAATAAAGTTATGTGACAATTTGCACATTAATGTAACAGGGGAAATTAACATAACATGTCTTATTATGGGATATTTAACTAGGATGTGTGCAAATAATATTTGACAAATTCATATGTATAACCCGAACTGATCATGTGTAGGTATAAATAATATGCACTTTCGTATTTTGTTGCATTATATTCATGGTTATAAGAAGCTGCCTTTATTTTGTAGAAATGGGCACAAGCTTGTAATCCAGCGCACTAGCCAAAGTCGACAGTTAAATTGCAGGTTAATGTGTATGTTGGTGCACAGACATAATATCGAGCTTTTTTTTTCGAACAACAGAAATATCGAGTTGGAAATATCGAAGGGACAGAATATCGACATCAAGAATATCGGTGACCAGAATATCGACCTGAAGGTAAGAAATATCGTTTTTGTTAATATCGAAGTCTGTAATATCGTTTTCAAAAATATCGATTGTTAATAATATCGATGTTTATATTAGTGTTATGTATTTTAGTATGTATTTTATATGTATGTGTTCTATATTTTTTGTTAAGTATTGTATTTTTTTAAAATATATGTATTACATTTTTAGAAGTTAGTAATTTTTTTTAAAGTAAATTTTGCGTTTTAGTACTGTAGCGGGTTGTGGGTTTATAGGGGAATAGAGTGGGAAGTAATTTAATTATAGTAAATTAAATAATAATTTTTAGAAATTATTAATTATTTTTAATAAAATTTTGTGTTTTAGTTCCGTAGCGGGCTGTGGGTTTATAGGGGATTAGGGTGGGAAGTAATTTAATTGTAATAAAGTAATTATTAATTTTAATTTTTTGGTATTGATAATTAATTCATTGTTAATTAATTATTAATTGGTAACTAATTTTTATTAATTGATAATTATATTAATTGTGTTAATTTTTTTAGGAGTGGGTTAGTTTATAGGGGAATAGGGTGGGAAGTAAATTAATTATAATAAAGTAATTATTAATTTTTATTTATTGGTATTGATAATTAATTTATTGTTAATTAATTATTAATTGGCAATTAATTGATTAATTGATTGTTATATTAATTGTGTTAATTTATTTTAGGAGCGGGTTGTGGGTTAATAGGGGAATAGGGTGGGAAGTAATTTAATTATAATAAAGTAATTATTAATTTTTATTTATTGGTATTGAGAATTAATTAATTAATTAATTATTAATTGGTAATTAATTTTTATTAATTGATCACTATATTAATTGTGTTAATTTATTTTAGGAGCGAGTTGTGGGTTTATAGGGGAATAGGGTGGGAAATAATTTAATTTTATTAAAGTAATTATTAATTTTAATTTATTGGTATTCATAATTAATTTATTGTTAATTATTAATTGGTTATTTAATTTAAAAAAAGAAAATTGATAAGCATGTTAATTTTAACCCTCTGCTATTCAACACTTTCCCTACTGTTACAGTCTCTGGAGTTGGAATACTAATTTTTACCCCAACGCTATCCAACACTTTCCCTACTGTTGCACTCTCTGGAGTTGGAATAGTAATTTTTACCCCTACGCTATCAAACAATTTCCCTACTGTTGCACTCTCTGGAGTGGGAATAGTAATTTTAACCCCTTCGCTATCCAACACTTTCCCTATTGTTGCACTATCTGGAGTGGGAATAGTAATTTTTACCCCTACGCTATCCAACACTTTCCCTACTGTTGCACTTATTGGAGTGGGAATAATAATTTTTACCCCTATGCTATCCAACACTTTCCCTACTGTTGTACTCTCTGGAGTGGGAATAGTAATTTTTACCCCTACGCTATCCAACACTTTCCCTACTGTTGCACTCTCTGGAGTTGGAATAGTAATTTTTACCCCTACACTATCTAACATTTTCCCTACTGTTGCATTCTCTGGAGTAGGAATAGAAATTTTAACCCCTTCGCTATCCAACACTTTCCCTACTGTTGCACTCTCTGGAGTGGGAATAGTAAGTTTTTACCCCTACGCTATCCAACACTTTCCCTACTGTTGCACTCTCTGGAGTTGGAATAGTAATTTTTACCCCTACGCTATCCAACACTTTCCCTAGTGTTGCATTCTCTGGAGTGGGAATAGTAATTTTAACCCCTTTGCTATCCAACACTTTCCCTACTGTTGCACTTATTGGAGTGGGAATATTAATTTTTACCCCTACGCTATCTAACACTTTCCCTACTGTTGCACTCTCTGGAGTGGGAATAGTAATTTTAACCTCTACGCTATCCAACACTTTCCCTACTGTTGCACTCTCTGGAGTGGAAATAGTAATTTTTACCCCTACGCTATCCAACACTTTCCCTATTGTTGCACTATCTGGAGTGGGAATAGTAATTTTTACCCCTACGCTATCCAACACTTTCCCTACTGTTGCACTTATTGGAGTGGGAATAATAATTTTTACCCCTACTCTATCCAACACTTTCCCTACTGTTGCACTCTCTGGAGTTGGAATACTAATTTTTACCCCTACGCTATCCAACACTTTCCCTACTGTTGCACTCTCTGGAGTTGGAATACTAATTTTTACCCCTACGCTATCCAACACTTTCCCTACTGTTGCACTCTCTGGAGTGGGAATAGTAATTTTAACCCTTCGCTATCCAACACTTTCCCTATTGTTGCACTATCTGGAGTGGGAATAGTAATTTTTACCCCTACGCTATCCAACACTTTCCCTACTGTTGCACTTATTGGAGTGGGAATAATAATTTTTACCCCTACGCTATCCAACACTTTCCCTACTGTTGTACTCTCTGGAGTGGAAATAGTAATTTTTACCCCTACGCTATCCAACACTTTCCCTACTGTTGCACTCTCTGGAGTTGGAATAGTAATTTTTACCCCTACGCTATCTAACACTTTCCCTACTGTTGCACTCTCTGGAGTGGGAATAGTAATTTTAACCCCTACGCTATCCAACACTTTCCCTACTGTTGCACTCTCTGGAGTGGAAATAGTAATTTTTACCCCTACGCTATCCAACACTTTCCCTACTGTTGCACTTATTGGAGTGGGAATAGTAATTGTTACCCCTACGCTATCTAACACTTTCCCTACTGTTGCACTCTCTGGAGTGGGAATAGTAATTTTAACCCCTACGCTATCCAACACTTTCCTTACTGTTTCACTCACTGGAGTGGGAATAGTAATTTTTACCCCTTTGCTACCCAACACTTTCCCTACTGTTGCACTCAGTAGAGTGGGAATAGTAATTTTTACCCCTACGCTATCCAACATTTTCCCTACTGTTGCACTCTCTGGAGTGGGAGTAGTAATTTTTACCCCTGCACTATCCAACTCTTTCCCTACTGTTACACTCTCTGGAGTGGGAATAGTAATTTTATCCCCTCCGCTATCCAATATTTTCTCTACTGCTTTAGTTAATGTAGTGTATAATTTATTTTAAAAAGATAAAAAATATTGTAATTTTTTAATTTGCTATACATATTTTTTATATTTTTATTTATATTATTGTTTTTTTGTATATATGTATTTATAATTTTTGTAATTGTTTTTAACAATTTATAAGTTATTAAAATAATTATTTATAAATATTATTAAGTAAGTATATATATTATATTTTATACGTACATATGTTTAATTTATTTTTTATTATATGTATTAGTTATAATTTTAAACATTTTTAAAATAATTTTAACTGTTTTATTTTAATTATATGTATTATTTACTTTATTTTACATTATTTTTTAAACATTAAAAAAAACCGATATTTTTAACAACGATATTTTTGACAATATTTTTTTCTCGATATTTTTGTACTTACCATAATGTAGATAGGACTTCAATATTGTGGACATCGATATTTTGGCTCCGATGTTTTTGTCGTCGATATTTCTGTAGTCGATATTCTTTCAGGGATTCATGTATGTTAGCTTAACTTCATGTGTTATTTCATCTTGGCTTAACATTCTTTGTTTAACTGCAAGCTTACGTTGTAACCTCATGTTTTGTCTGTGTTTAGTCTTCGCTGCAGAATGTTTTTGTCTCATTTTGTTTCTACTGCAGGTGTGGATAAGCCTCATTAGTTAGAATAAAGGAGTTTTGTCTTAATAGATAGCAAAGCCTGAAAAGAAGGAGTTGGTCGAGGAAAGCATGGTAACTGGCGAGGAGAGGGCTTTTCATGGGAGAGGAGAGGAATGATCAAGGACGAGAAGAGATTGTGTCTTTTCTAGATGGGAAAGGTGCTGAAAGTATCCAGTTGTGTCAGAGCTAAGGAAATTTCCTGTGGGAGCGTCATTTGAATGCAGTTGATATTATGTGCTGTGCTTAGTGAGAGAGAGAGTCCATCTTAGGTTTTCTCATAGAGCAGATCTATACTTCTGCTTAGGTGGCTTTACGCTACTTGACCCATTGTCAGAGTGCTTTCGACTGAAGACTCTGACAGCTGACACCTTTCTTTCCTGATTATGCCCTTATCCAAATGTTTTAGTTAGGTTGCCCTTGTTAATGTAGTGTAGGGAAAGTTAGTTTACTTATGCTTGTTAAAAAGAATCATCTGATGCAGTTTAAACTTCATTTCCTCTCATGATCATCTGCGTCATTATCTTAGAGTTCGTCATTTCCTTTGTACTATATAGGGTACATCCCTTAAGGAGATTTGGACTTATTCTGTTCTTTCTGTACCTTTATATGATTATTCTGAGATTGATCACCATCGATTTGTTTCAAAATGTATAATTAAAACCTCCGAAACTCAGATCAAAGAGTTTAGTGGATTATTGTGTGGCCACATTGGTTGCTCTGTATTGAGATGCAAATTCATGATTTTTCCCTTTCACCGCTCGCTCTTCCAAAAAGACCTGTCCCCCTCTGAGGAAATTGTGTAAATGGGCCGAGACTTTAACACATGCTATTAATGCTGAAATGCTGAGCTAACTATCACCAACTAAAACATGCTTCCCCTTCCTGGAAAATGCAGATATAGTGGTAGAATGCTGACCCCAACAGTCTGCAACTAAAAAAGACCCATCCTTCCGACAAAACGAGCATAAGCAACTGAACATTTTAGCCCATTTTAATTATTTAAACATGTTGTACCTCCCCAAAAAAGTGTCCTGGCCACTGGGTTGAGGGTTTCATTATGTGTACATGATCTGATTAACTGAATGACCTGGTCACCTTCACAGAAGGTCGCGCTCCTCTAACCTTACTCTGTTGCTGCAACGGATCAATGCCGAGTGATCAACTGAACCAAAGCCCATTGTCAGATGTTAATATTGAGGATTCTGCCACTAGCAGAGACCAACCCCATGGAAAACCGATAGCGTCCCTCATAAAAAATCTCGGGGCAGAGGAGGTGGGGAGTCAGCCTGCACAGCCAGCAGAACTGAATAAAAAGTCTTGGTAAAACAGCCTGGAAAGAAAAGTTGTCCAAGGCTGCACAGAATTTCGGCTCCTGTTTCTTGAGGTGTTTATAAATATAGGGAAGTTGCGGCCAGATCTGAGAGCTGCTTTTCATTAATGTAACAGCTGGTTCGTCTGCAGTGAATCTCATTCAAGCCCTGGAACACATCTGCTGCATGTTAGTCTTTTCTTTCAAAATGGAATGTACTGTAATCTTTCTGCCTTGCTGTGAAAAGTCAGCTCAGTGAAAAAAGAAAAAAGTCCAAAGCAATTTTTTATCGTTCCCCACTGTCTGTGCAGCCACCAGCATCACATCTTCTATCTAATCCTTCTCAAAGAATTCTCACGCACCAGTGCTTGTGTGTGTGCTCTGGCTGACGTGTAACAGTTGCACATTACTAGACGGTTCACTTCCATTTTTACTCCTGCGCACTTTACAGTGCTGATAAATGCCAAAAATCATGAGAGTGAGTCTGGGGCTTTAAATAGTAGCATTAAAAAGCTGCAGAACTGTTAGCCAATATAACAAGCTACGGGGAGGGAGGATGGCTTGAGGGATGAACGGGGCAACAAGCACGGGACAGGAGGCGTGAGGAACGAGGGCAACAAGCGTGGGGGCAACAATCAACAAAGCGTGCAGCAAGGATGGTGGCAACAATGGTGGAGCGACAGGGCAACAAGCAACACAGGGAGAAACACTGATCCACAATGACGACAACCAAACAAAAAGTACCTATAACTGAGTGTGATCAGCGGAAGGACACTTATAAAGCAATTAATCAGTACTTTGTCCATGCTCCACCGAACTGACAAAAGCACAAGGAAGAAGGAAGTGAAAGTGACCCGCTGATCAATGAGAAGCAAGGAATTGAGATTGCATATTCAATCTCCTTTCCTCCAAAAGAAAAATGCATGCCTTCTGAGGCTCCTATGAAATTCTTCTGCTTGGTTGGGTTGAGATGTAATTTTTCCATATTCATTACATCCTGTGACCGGCCCACAGGGGGTAGCGCTGGTGCTTCCGCCGTTGGCCCCCCACCTACATGCCCCCACTGGGGGTGTCAGTGGAAGCGCAGCGTAGATGCTGGTGAGTATAGCTGTCTCTGGCAAGTGTGTGGTATTGTTTTACAGTATATAGGTCTTTGTGTGCTCTGTACTGATTGACTTTACCTTGCAATTGCTATATGCCAGTTGTTTTATAAATCCACACTTTAGTCCTTTTTTTACACAGTGTTGGGTATTGTTGACGTGTTGGTCGAATTACTTTTCTAACTAAGGATTATGGCTAGCCTCAGGATTACTGCTCAGCAGGTTGTTGGTATGCTTTTCGAGTCTTCTTCTGACCATGATTATGATACTGACTCTGCATCTGAGGCAGAGGAGGACGGCCAAAATTCTAGCAGTGAATCTTCTGTCCGAGAGGAATAACCTGATGATGAAGCCACCTTCAATGCGGATAAAGTACCACTTTTAGAGGAAGGCACTGTGTAGGAAAGTGCCTCTTTTTGCATGGTTACCCCCTAACCTTTTACCAGATACCTGATGTCAACCTGACTGAGTGTGTGCTGGGATCCTGCTAACCAGGCCCCAGCACCTGTGTTCTTTCCCAAAACTGTACCTTTTTTACCAACAGTTGGCAAACCTCTGGGCTACCTGTAAGTCCCTTGTAAAAGGTACCCCTGGTACCAAGGGCCTTGTGACCAGAGAGGGCCTCTGACGGCTGCAGCATGAATTGTGCCACCCTCGGGGATCCCTCACCTTAACACCCACCCTCTGCCATTGCAGGCTGCGTGTTTTGGTGCAGACCAAACTGAAGAGTCGACCTGGCACACATCCCTGTGTGCCATGCCCACCTACGCTGCCTATGGCATCAGTAAGTCACCCCTCTAGGCAGGGTGCACCATACACAGGTGAGGGCATAGCTGCATGAGCAATATGCCCCTACAGTGTCTGTGCCATTCACAGACATTGTAAGTGCAGTGAAGCCATTTTGAGTACATGGGCTGGGAGTTTGTCAACACAAGCTCCACAGCTTCATGATGGGTTGACTGAAGTCTGGGAAGTCCAAACTTCCCAGCTTATTAAACCCACACTGATGCCAGTGTTGGATTTAATGAAAAATGCACACAGAGGGCAACTTAGTGATGCCCCTTGAAAAACGACCAACTCTGGTGTGGTTCCTGACTGGCTCCCAGCCATCTGCCACCACCAGACAAGTTTCAGGACCTCTAGGCAGAGAGCCCTCTGCTCTCTGGGTCTGGGAACAAAGCACACCCTGGGCAGAGGTGTCTTGCCTCCTCCCCCAGGTTAGGCAAGGTCCGCAAAGAGAGAGCTTCAAAGGTTTTCAGCCTTTGTTAGATGCCCCCAGCAATTTTCTGCTATCAGCAACTGGCTCCTACCGGTTCTGACCCCCGTTTTGGGTGTGAGAACAGGTGGGAAAACCTAGCTAGGAAGGGAGGTGTGCCCACCTTTGCCAATCCCACCCCTCAGGTGGGGGAGGCGAGGTGAAGCACACATCTCAGTCCCCACCATCTTGTAGATGGGGGACCCTTCCAATTAGGAAGAGGCTTATGCCCCCTCCCCCTGGAGGGTGGCATAATAGGGCATGTAGACACCCCAGGGAACGGACCCATTGGTCCCAACCTGCACACCCTGTAATGCCCCTAAATCTAGTATTTAGGGGCATCCCTAAACCTTTTATTCTTCAGATTTGACATGACAAGAAGAAGAAGAACCGAAGAGCAGTGCTGCAGAAGAGGAGGACGACGACGACAACTGCCTTGGCCCCAGCCCTACCGGACTGTCTTCTGCTCTAAAACCCCTGCGAGCTGAATCCAGGGTGTCCTGCAGCCAGCAGCCTCCAAGAACCCCGGAGACCTGCCCTGCCTTCCCAAACAACTCTGACCTCCTGTGGACACCGGATTTGTCCAACACCAACCCAAGCCAGGACTCCAGATCCAGCCGGTTCCGCGAGTTATCACCACTCTGCACCCGATGCCCATGGCCCGAGTTCGAGTGGCCCAACACCCCAGTGAGGTCCCCCCCGGCGATCCTGAACTGTGATCCAGTGTTGGATGACCTCCACCGACTTTCTCCCCGACACCTGCAGCCTCATCCTGAAGGGTCCCCCCAACCAGAACCAGTGAGAAGAATCCGACATGAAAGGACACCCGCAGCTCCTGAGTCCTGAGGTGCCCGACCGGTGCTATCTTGGTGTCCAGCAACTCTTCATCTTCATCCTCCAGTTGCTGTTTCCCTTTGTCCAGTCTTCTGACTCCAGCCTGCAGTCTTTTTCGTGACCGACATCCTACATTGAAACGCATTGGGCTACCGACACCTACTGAGCACCCTGCACCCTGCCCTTACATGTGGACTTGGTCCTAACCTTGGACCCCCTCTGCCCTGACCTTAACCCTAGGAGCGTGGCCCTGAGACCGACTGGCCTGCCCATGAGCTGCCCCCAACCAAGGTGCCCCATTAGCTAACATTGGCACCCTGCACTCTGCACCTGGCCACCCTAGTGCCGGTGGTGGTGCCCCTTGAGTGCCAACCTGAACCTTGGGGAGCCTTGGTTCTACCCCCCAAAACTCCCACTCCAAAACCGTCAACTTACCTGTAAACATAAAACTTTGTTTTTCTCCATGGGTCTGAATGGTGGGTTTTCTCTGACAATTCTTCTGTGTTGAACTGTCTTGTACTGCACAAAACGTAACCTATTGCCTTCACAAGAGTTAACCAGCTTACAAATGTCCTGTGTTGCTTAAACTATGTTGGGAGTGTGTTTCAGGCCAAACCAGAAAAGTGATCATAAAGTAATCCAAAAGAAATCTTACAGTAATTTAAAGTGTTTTTGAACAGTTTACCAATTGTTCTTCTCACTGCAAAAGTAATCTAAATGTTTTTATCAAACCTGCATTCACTGTCTTGTGAAAAGTAACATTGTATGGAGAGTTTAACTTACCTGCTACTAAGTGAATCTTGGTTCTAGAAATAAAACATCAATATAGCAACTTTTTATACAAAACAATTAGGGGTCGATTCCGATTCGGGACGGAAAAAGCACCGACCGACTCGGAGCCGGAAATTATACCGACCGACACGTACCTGTGGCGCCCGACACGCCAAGTACGATGCAAAGCGTGCAAAATCCGACCGACACGTACAGAACCCAAGCCGAACGACCGAGCCGCACGGAAAACAGCAATCCGGCCGGAAAAACACGCGAATCGAACCGACCGACACGCACCCGGAACAAATCCGACCGAAACGTACACGCGAACTCCAAACCGCAAAGTACGATGCAAGGCGCGAAAACCACGACCGAGTCGGACGGAGGACAAGCCGCACGACCGACACGCATACAAAACCGAGCCGAAGCAACACAAAACACCGCGACTGACGCGTACGCAGCATAAAAAACAACACAAACACAGCGTGAACGAAACGGAGAACACCGTACGAGACAAATGCAGGGTCCGACTCGGTCACAACAACGTTTCCAACATGCACAGACAGTACAAAGGAAAAATCACACAAAAAAAGGCCAAACAAGCAATTACAAAGCCAATAAATACGGGGGGGGGGGACAGAGAACAAAGACACACCCACAACTCCACCCATATAAAGGACACAAATCCCAACCATGATCCTTTGCAAATGCCATTCCACTGCCAGCACCCAAGAGACAGCAACCACACACCCACAGCTCATCCCCCACACAAGCCACACACCATCAGCACACCAACAAATACCTACCTCACATACACCCAGCAAAACACACACTCACACACCCTCACCTGCACACCAACACACACATCACTCACCATCACCATGCCCCCCAAGAAGAATCACAAGTTCCTAGATTGTGAATTGGAAGTCCTGGTAGACGAGATCCTCAGGGTAGAGCCACAGCTGTTTGGCGCACTGGTCCAACAGACCCCCATCTCCCAGAAAACCAAGATGTGGGAGAGGATCATCAACAGGGTGAACGCACAATCACCATGTCTGCGCACAAAGACCGACATCCAGAACAGGTGGTATGACGTGCGCAGGAGGGTCCGGGAGCTGCTCAAGAAAGACTACCTCCTGAGCCAATACACCGGCAGTGGCCCTCCTGCCAAGCCAGTATACCTCAGGCCCTGGGAGGAGAAGGTGCGGGCCATCCTTCCGCCAGTGAGCGTATATGGACTAGAGAACATCCCAGAGCCTGGTGAGTACACAACAAATGTACACAATATTCTGCCACAAAACACACACACATCACTGTCAAGGGGAGAGTCAAACCATGCACTCATAGCAATTACACAGCAACCAGAACAGAATCATCCCAAAATGTGTATGTCAGTCAGATAAACACAACACATGCCATCAAAAAAGTTACATCCAACCGTGCCATCACATGTACAAACACAACTACAACTACAGCTAGGCAGTGGCACAAATAGAACTAACAAACACATCCAGACATGTAGCCACCACAACAACACCAACACACAGTGAAGACCACTGAAAGGAAGGAATTCTGTGTATGCTGGCCATGTCAGTGTAGCCAATAGCATCATGGGAGTCGCAGTCACACATATTGCCCCCCCCACAACTGTCCCATCAACACCACCATGAACCATGCGCACATCACAGGGAGTGGAGATGGACTCACAAGATGGCTGACACTGGCAACTGCTGTGGGGAGCACAAGGCCCTGCTGGGAACTGTGCACCAACAAACAGCAGGACACCACTGACTGACATCCTGAGAGACAACTTCCACTCCCTGCAATGCAAGCACGTTCCATGGTGGGATATCTGGCTGGCTGGGTGGGAAGGAGGACTTGCAGCACTGACCATAGTCACAAGCACCTCCCCTCACACACCCCCTCAACACAAACTCCACAGAACCCACCTGGTAGAATGCAATGCCTCCCATCCTAACTCAAGATCCCACAAAGAACCACCACCCTGGGTTATGTTGTGTGAAGCACAGGGACACTCTTGGGACTTTTAGCCAAACAACTGCCAGGACAACACTCCCAGCCATCCTGTCAGCACAGCCAGCCCACCCCACAGGGAAGCAGAGTCAAAAGGAAGGAAGCATGGGCATGCTGGGAAGGGGGGTGGAGGCAATAGCATGATGGGAGTCGTAGTCACTGCTCTACATCCCCCACCACATGGCCCAGCAAGCTCACACTCACGCATGCACATCCCACAGAGAGTGGAAAGGCCCATCAAAGATGTCTGACACTGTTGCTGTGTCGTGGGGAGCACAAGGGCATGCTGGGAACTGCACACCAACCAACAGCAGAACACCACTGTCAGCTATCTTGCCATTGCTCTCACACCCACACATACTGAACTCCCCACAAAAGCAAGTAAGTATGGGAATGCTGGCAAGTGGGGTGGAGGCAATAGCATGATGGGAGTGGCAGTCACAGATATTGGTCACCCTCACAACTGGCCCATCAACACCACCCTGAACCATGCTCACATCACAGGGAGTGGAGAAGGACTCACAAGATGGCTGACACTGGCAACTGCTGTGGGGAGCACAAGGCCCTGCTGGGAACTGTGCACCAACAAACAGCAGGACACCACTGACTGACATCCTGAGAGACAACTTCCACTCCCTGCAATGCAAGCACAGTCCATGGTGGGATAACTGACTGGCTGGGTGGGTGGGAAGGAGGGCCGGCTGTCAACCAAATACAACTAATGCAGACCATGTGCACACCCCAACAAGTACATAGAAATGCCCAAATAATGCAGGACAATGTGCCACACCAAAATCAACCCCCGACTGTGACGACTTAGGACAATGCAATGTACAGGCCCGCACCCAGAGGCACAGTCACAACTGTCAGGTGTGTCAACCATTGATGCCTGCAGAAAGATAACATACATTGTGTGTGTCTCCCAAAAACAGGTGATGATGGTGACACAGCAGCAGACGCTGAGGAGTCCCAGTCCCAGGCTCAAGAGGATGCGGAGCTCACTGGTGTCGTACAGCCTCTGCCCTCCTCGGACGAAGAAGACCAACCTGGCACATCCGGTGCAAGTCTACATGCAGCACCAGCAGGACCACCAGCTGCAGCACCAGCAGGACCACCAGCTGCACCCCCTGCACCCACCCCTCCAACGACTGTCACCACAAATACCATCCCTGCCGACATGGACAGAACAAGGAGCAACACCAGCACAGGGACCCTGGACCAATCTGGGGCCATGGACACCACCACCACCACCAACTCCCAAGGTGGACCAGGGTCATCTGTGCGTGCCAATGCACGCACTGCACATGTCAGCAGGGGTGGTGGGAGACAGAGGTCGCTGCTTGCAGAGGTTGCTGGTGTGCATGATGACCCACAACTGGTACGCATAGCTGATGCGTACCAGTCCAGCACCGGAGACCTCAGCCAGGTAGTGGGGCTCCTCAGAGACATGAAACAGCAGCAGGCTGCCCATCATGCCCGCTTGGACTCTCACATGTCCCACGTGGAGTCACACATGTCCCGCGTGGACTCACACATGTCCCGCGTGGAGTCCAAGTGGGATGCACTGCATGAGATGACGGCGGTGCACAGGGACATTTTACAATGCCTCCGCCAGATGAACAGCAACCAGTCCACACCTCCCTGTGTGCCAACAACATCTGGTGCTGCCCAAACTGCAACTGCCACAGGGAGGGAGGATGACTCTATCGGAGAGTCCCCTGCACCACAGCAGCCTGTACTTGAGGGCCCCCCCCCCAAGAAGAGGGGTCGTCCGAAGAGGGGCAAGTGAGAGGCCGATGGCCAAGCGCAACTCCCAGGAAGCCTGAACCTGTTCTGGATGTTCACCTTTGTACACAGACTGTTCACCCTGTTGACGGCAACACTACTCCCACACATTGCATGGGGAGTACAAGTTGGACCAATGTCTCAGACAACTGTGGCCCCGATACTGGGGATTTTGTCTACCAGGACTTTCAATTCACCTAGGAACTTCTGATTGCAAGATTTATGTACAGCACTACCCATCCTATGCACTATTCACACAAATGTATCACAATAAACACACTAATACACCATACTTGCCTCTGTTGTGATTCCAACGTGGGTGCTGTTATGGGGATGATGAACTGCAAAATTACACTGTGTATGCGAACTGCAACAGCAAGTACAACACAGGCATGTGAGTAAAGGCAACGTGACACATATGAGTGAGACACACCACCAGGGCTACACAACACATACACACCTAGGCCATCTGACTCATTGCCTACACTGATGTTGCCAGGGAAGACGGTGCAATGCACAGACACCACACCCATTCCCAGTTGTAGTCAAGTAGCCCACAGGTGCAGTAAGCAAATGGCAGTCAAATGTGTGACCACAGACAACGCACATCACAAAGTGAAGCACAGGTTTATTACACAGTTGCAACATGTCGTAACCACTACAGATGCAAGGTAATCCAACCTGGCAGCGGGCACACAGTCAACAACTGTAGACAGAAGGAAGTCCATGGGTGTGGCGCACATCACCTGTAGGGACACAACAGCTACCACCCTGGAAGTGCAATCACGTCGTCGGTGTACACAGTTGACCAAACGAATCTGAAAGTACCCTGTGAAGGACAGAAATGACACACAGTCAAAAGCAATGGAGAACAGGACAGAACAGCAAAACTCATGCACAATACATGTTACAAGATACCCACCCAGAACCAAGTTAGCATGTCAACACTGTTGGGGAGTACAGCCCACCTGTAAGCACACATCACAACACACATCCAGTCAAGCAGCCCATGGACACACTCCAACAGCACCAGAGCACCACCTACACATATCATGCCAACTCACATCATTGACATGACACCTCAGGATACTCACATTCAGCTAAAGAAGTTGGTGATGAGCTGTGTGCGGACATCACCCTCATCATCATCATCATCATCGTCACTGGCATCGTGGTCCAGGCCAGGATCCTCCACAGGTGGCGGATGTTGGTCATTGTCATCCTGGATGAGAGGCAACTCCTTCCGCACTGCCAGGTTGTGGAGCATGCAGCAGACGATGATAATCTTGCACACTTTCGCAGGGGCATATGGGAGGGACCCGCCGGTCTTGTCCAGGCAGCAGAAGCGGCTCTTCAGGAGACCAAATGTCCGCTCAATCACTCTCCTGGTCCTACCATGTGCGTCATTGTAGTGCATCTGGGCTGGTGTCACAGGGTTCCTGAGGGGTGTCAGCAACCACGGCATGTTGGGGTATCCCGAGTCACCTACGGACAGACAAGTGCACATTAGCTGACTTGGAAAAGTGGGCAGAATACTACAGATCAGATCACACACAATGGCACAAAGTCAGTACACACCGACAAGCCAGGCACGCTGGTTCTGCATCTGTGCCATCATCCTGGGGATGCGACTACTCCTCATCACAAAGGCATCGTGTGCTGAACCAGGGAAACGGGCACACACGTGTGTGATGGTCATATCTGCAAGACACACCACCAGTGCATTGACCGAGTGGTAGTGCTTGCGGTTCCTGTAGGCCTGCTCCTGGGTCTGTGGTGGTACCAAAGCCACATGTGTCCCATCAATGGAGCCAATGACATGCGGCATCCTCCCCAGGGCATAAAAGTCACTCTTCACATCAGTGAGTCGTCGCAGTCTAGGGAAATAGATGTACCGGTTCAGGAATAGCAACATTGCCGCCAAAACATCGCGGAGCACACGGCTCAACATGGTCTGTGACATCCCACCAGCAGTCGCCACAGTATGTTGGAAGGTACCGGTGGCAAAGAAGTGTAGGGCTGCCATCACCTTCACCTTGGGGGTCAGCGCTGTAGGATACGGCCGGCCAGGCTGCAAATGTGGGGCCAACTGCACTGCCAAATCCTCAATCAGCTGCCTGGTGAAGCGGTACCGTCGGATGCTGTCCCGTTCCACCATCGTTGCCAGGTCTGGGAATGGTCGATGGACAGCAGGAGCCCTGCAGTGCAGAGGAGAAGTAAGCAAGATTGTCAGTCACCCCACATATGCGGCATTGAACACACTCAATATCCCAACATACATCATTATGAGGCACAACTACATGAAGTGTGCAGTTCCGTAAGGACATGTATGGTACATACATGGCCAACATCTGTCATCACGGTCCAACAAGTGGCATCAATTAGTCCCAGGTTGGCCCATTGGATATCATGAGGCCGTGTCACAGTTCCCATCTCCTGCTGCCGTGTCACAATCACCCCCACAGTGACATGTGAGGACAGGTGTGCCCCAGGCATCACAGCTCAACGACAGGTACATTCCCAGGGACCCTGTATTGCCACATGGACACTGGCATTACATGGAGTATCATGTATACACCACAGCAAAACAACCATGACCCCCACAGGTAGTGGTCCCACTTGCCACGGCAGGACAGACATGGACGTCTGTGACACACACACGCACAACATCAAAGTCCATGCACACACAACGTGGATGTGGAGACTGTCTCCCATTGTGCACATGAAATCAGAGACATTGTAAACACTACATGCACACAGACTGTGGAGGACCATCACTATTGTGCCACTGGGACACCCTGGCTCAAACATACCGTCCCACATGGGACTCACGGGGTATGTGACATGACATACACATACACCACCGTGAAATGTGACCATGGCACATGCACAGATATGAACAGTTGCACATCACAGTGGTCATGTACACGTAACACCCAGGATCCTGTCCCCATGAACACGTGCACAGCCTGGGGGTGGCTGCCCCCAGGTGACACCCACAGGACAACATGTACACCAACATGCACACAATAGGAAATGCAGCCTTACATGCCTTATCATACAGTTTGGACAGGCTGTCGTGTTGTAGGTGTGCCCCTCACTCCCTGGGAGCTATCTGTGGCTGGCATATGTCCATCTGAGACAGGCATGGTGACATATGCCAGTCACTTGTACAGGGATGCGTTGAACAGCAATGGACCGATCGGTGCCCCCGGCCGGCCCATTGCATTCAATGTGTGCGGGTACGCGTTGTACCCTGTACGCGTTGTACTGCAATGGACCGATCGGTGCCCCCGGCCGGCCCATTGCATTCAATGTGTGCAGGTACGCATTGTGCCCCTGTACGTGTTGGTACGCGTTGTACCCCTGTACGCGTTGATCAGCAATGGACCGATCGGTGCCCCGGCCGGCCCATTGCATTCAATGTGTGCGGGTACGCGTTGTGCCCCTGTACGCGTTGTACTGCAATGGACCGATCGGTGCCCCGGCCGGCCCATTGCATTCAATGTGTGCAGGTACGCATTGTGCCCTGTACGCGTTGGTACGCGTTGTACCCTGTACGTGTTGATCAGCAATGGACCGATCGGTGCCCCCGGCCGGCCCATTGCATTCAATGTGCGCGGGTACGCGTTGTGCCCCTGTACGCGTTGTACTGCAATGGACCGATCGGTGCCCCTACCGGCCCATTGCATTCAATGTGTGCGTGTACGCGTTGTACCCCTGTACGCGTTGTACTGCAATGGACCGATCGGTGCCCCGGCCGGCCCATGGCATTCAATGTGTGCGGGTACGCGTTGTACCCCTGTACGCGTTGTACTGCAATGGACCGATCGGTGCCCCGGCCGGCCCATTGCATTCAATGTGTGCGGGTACGCGTTGTACCCCTGTACGCGTTGTACTGCAATGGACCGATCGGTGCCCCGGCCGGCCCATTGCATTCAATGTGTGCGGGTACGCGTTGTACCCTGTACGCGTTGTACTGCAATGGACCGATCGGTGCCCCGGCCGGCCCATTGCATTCAATGTGTCGGGTACGCGTTGTACCCCTGTATGCGTTGTACTGCAATGGACCGATCGGTGCCCCGGCCGGCCCATTGCATTCAATGTGTGCGGGTACGCGTTGTACCCTATGCAGCGTTGTACTGCAATGGACCGATCGGTGCCCCGGCCGGCCCATTGCATTCAATGTGCGGGTACACGTTGTACCCCTGTACGCGTTGATCAGCAATGGACCGATCGGTGCCCCGGCTGGCCCATTGCATTCAATGTGTGCGGGTACGCGTTGTACCTCTGCAGCGTTGTACTGCAATGGACCGATCGGTGCCCCGGCCGGCCCATTGCATTCAATGTGCGCGGTGCACGCGTTGTACCCCTGTACGCGTTGTACTGCAATGGACCGATCGGTGCCCCGGCCGGCCCATTGCATTCAATGTGTGCGGTACGCGTTGTACCCCTGTACGCGTTGTACTGCAATGGACCGATCGGTGCCCCGGCCGGCCCATTGCATTCAATGTGTGCGGGTACGCGTTGTACCCCTGTACGCGTTGTACTGCAATGGACCGATCGGTGCCCCGGCCGCCCATTGCATTCAATGTGTGCAGGTACGCGTTGTACCCCTGTACGCGTTGTACTGCAATGGACCGATCGGTGCCCCGGCCGGCCCATTGCATTCAATGTGTGCGGTGCACGCGTTGTACCCCTGTACGCGTTGATCAGCAATGGACCGATCGGTGCCCCGGCCGGCCCATTGCAGTCAATGTGTGCGGGTACGCGTTGTGCCCCTGTACGCGTTGTACTGCAATGGACCGATCGGTGCCCCGGCCGGCCCATTGCATTCAATGTGTGCGGTACGCGTTGTACCCCTGTACGCGTTGATCAGCAATGGACCGATCGGCGCCCCGGCCGGCCCATTGCTTTCAATGTGTGCGGTACGCGTTGTGCCCTGTACGCGTTGTACTGCAATGGACCGATCAGTGCCCCCGGCCGCCCATTGCATTCAATGTGTGCGGGTACGCGTTGTGCCCCTGTACGCGTTGTACTGCAATGGACCGATCGGTGCCCCGGCCGGCCCATTGCATTCAATGTGTGCGGGTACGCGTTGTACCCCTGTACGCGTTGTACAGCAATGGACCGATCGGTGCGCACCCATTGACAATGGCCTTGCCTGGCAACGGACGCGTTTCGAATTTCGAGCGAGTCGGTTGCTGGAAATTCAGTTGGTCACCCACAACAATGTTGCAAAATCATGTATGTCATGAAGTTGAAGATTTGAAGGATGCTGTGGGCATGTATTGGTGCTGCTATTCCATGGATTGGCCAGATTCAGAAGATGCAAACGACTTGGACCTATCACTTTGGACACAAGGGACAGTATCTGCCTCTCCAGCACATATATATTGCTGGCTGTTCCCCTGAGAGCTCACTTGCCTGCACTACATGCTCCAGGACGACATCTGCCACTGCAATGCTGCTGTCTCTGCCCCTTTGGACCCTGCAATGGCACGTACTGTGGAGAGAGCCCCAGCCTTCAGCCTTGAGGAGAACCAGGCCCTGCTGGACAGCCTACTTCCACAGTACAGCAAGCTGTATGGGACACCAGGGGAGCAGGTGAGTGTTCTGTGCACTGCCTTTCTGAATGTGCATTTTGTCTGACTAGCAAGGCTGGAAGTCTGCACGCCAGTGGCTAGCAGGCTCACTGAGTAGTTGTCACCCCCCATAGTGTGTAGTGACATGCACAGGACAGGTATGGTGCAGTGACAGTGCATTTGAACAAGGTTTTACTTCCCATGCAATGATACCATGTAGTGACGTCTGGCAAACTGTCCATGGGCAGCTTTGCACTGCCTGTGTACATCATGTGCCCCTGTGATTGAGACATGTATATACAACTGTGTCATGCACGGATATGTTGCATGTGTAGTAATGGCCTTTTCACTTTGTCATCCTGACAGGTTAATGCCCATCGGAAGCAGGAGATCTGGAAGGACATCATCCGGGCTGTCCGGTTCGTGGGGGTCTACAAGCGCCGGATCCGCAACTGCCAGAAGAGGTGGCAGGACCTTCGGGGCTGGACCCGGAGGATTGCACGGGTCCAGCTGAAGCTGTCGCCTCCTCGCAGGAGGGGCGGAACACGGACCCTGACCCCCACATGCTCCAGATCCTGGCGGTGGTGTTTCCAGACCTGGATGGGCAGCTGAAGGCCAGACAGCAGCAAGGAGGGGGTGAGTCAAAGACTGCACTGTGAACTCTGTATTACATGCTTTGTGCCCTCCTCTGGCCTGGTTCAACTGCCACAGTGCAGCAGTCATGTTGTCCAGGAGCCATGTCCCTCTATTGTGCACTGCCCACTCCTCATCTGATACCCAGGTGTGGCCCTTACATTCAGGGAATTGTGTCACTTGGGACTGTGTCCTTGCAGTTTGCTTCACTAAAGGTGGGGGACAGCATCTGTTTCCCTAACTCTGTTGTGGGCATCATGGGTGGGTCCATTGTTCACACAACGCCTGTGTTCGGACATGTAATCTGCGTGTTGCTTTGATATGCGGTCCACTTGCTGAGCTGAGCCACCACATTTGCCTGGGGTATGTGGCACACGCCCATGCAGCGGGTGGGAACAATGTTTGGGCCCCAGGAGTGTGCAGATTACTTGTGTCACACATACATAGCCAGCTATCCACTGTCCAGGGCTCATCCCTCATTCATGTGGGGCAGGACAGTCATGCCTACTCCAGGCCATGCAATGCACTCTGTACTCCCACTCCCGTGTATCAGCTGACACATTGTGCGCAGTGATTTGACCCCTCAGGTGTCTGCCTCTGTGTCAGTGTGCTGTGGATTAGTTGCCAGGACTGCTGGGGTGTTTCTTGGTAGGGGCTCAGCATGCCACTGGAGATGTGACCATAGGAGACGATACTTGTGTGTCACATAGGTGTTTGATCAGCTGCCCGTGCAGACTGGGGTATGCGAATGTGAAGTTCAGGCAGCTGTTCCCCATTCACAGCAGATTGTGAGGGGCTCAGGTTCAGAGGGTAGTGTCACAGGTCTCCCATATGTCCAATCGGTATGACCTGGACAGATGAGGGTTAAGATGATGTGTTGTGTGGGGGATGTACATGTGCACTTGTGCAGCTCCAGGACTTGCATTCCCCATGACCTACTATTGTGACACAGTGCAGAGTGTTGTTGTCTGGCTGCCAAGTCATACATCACTGAGACAGTGATGTATGACTTAGCAGTCATGCCTCCGCCATGGCATGTGTCTACTTATTGGTGATCCTGCAGGGGAGTGACATGTGCTACATGCACACCATTGTGGCGATGGCTATCAGGACATGGGTGCATCATGGTGTCTGTCGCTGGTATGCATCACATGCATTTCCTATTTGACTCTGGGCGTCCCTTTCATCCGGAAACCTGTACTGACTCAGTGGCAAGAGTTGTGATGTGTGCATGTCCACATGCTACACCGTGTCCTCTGCACTGTCCAACTACTGTGTAGTTGGTGCATGTGTCCACACTGGGGTGTTGCAATCCAACAGACACCAGACAGATGGGTGCAAGGCCATGTGGGATGTGAGTGCCATGGTTGGCATCAGACTGACAATTGGCTTCTCCTGTTCAGTTCGGACACTTTTAGCAATGTACAACTAATGATGCCAGGGCTTGCTCTGTAATGTGCTGTGCTCACAGTGGTGTGTGCGTTTGGTGCAGGTGACTGATGTCTGTCTGTTTACCCATTGTTTGGAGATACATCCACGGAAGGGGACAGCTCCACAGACCAGGAGGAGCCGGAGAGCCAGACTGGGTCAGCAGCCGAGGAGTGGTCGGAGGGACCCAGTGGCACGGAGGGTGAGGGGAGCCACACCGAGGAGTCCTCAGCACCATCCACCTCAGCTGAGGACCAGAGCAACTCGGAGGATGACTCCCTTATGGAGGCGGGTGTCAGCAGCCACCACACCCCAGCTAGTGTTGCTGTCCCCGCCACCACCAGCACCACCACCGCCCTCCCATCGGCTCCCATTCCCCAGGTCCGTGGAGGCTCCCATGTTCGGGAGCGTGTCTCCTTTGGGCCTGGCACCGCACCCCTGCCCCTGTGTCCCCTGCTGCCCTGAGTGAGGAGTCTGTGTACCTCCTTCGCCAGCTCCATGTAGGGCAGACAGCCATGCTGAGTGTCCTCCATGCGCACACCGCTCTGTTGACTCAGCTGGTGTCGTTCATGGAGGGCATCTCATCGGGCATGTCTGACCTACAGAGGGGCAATAGGTCCATGGACTCCTCCCTGACGGCAGCAGTGTCCCTCCTCAGACAGTCCCTCACCCCTCCTGCCTCTGCTCCATCCACACTCCCCAGCACCTTACCCGTCCCAAGCCACACACACCGGCACAGGCACACACCAGCACACACACATCCAGCACACAGACACACACGCCACAAACAAAACGCACATGCACGCACAGTCAGGGGACTGAAACCAGACTCACAGGGGATGGGGCCCTGGAACACACACACGCATCCACGAGCACTGCGCAGTCCTCAGTTGCCTCTCCCTCCAAAACACCCTCCTTTGCCTCACCTGCAACCCCAAAGACCCAGCGCCTCTTCCTCAGTGACCTCGGCCTCTTCCCCTCCGATCCAGCTGCTCCAGCATCCAGGGGGAAGAGGAAGCCCACCCACACGGAGCAGAGTGCCCCTCGCCCCCGGACACCCTCCCCCAGGCGCAGACAGACTGAGGCCCCCACCCGCAAGTCCCCCGGAGTCGTAAGAGCAAGACCCCGCCGCCGCCCTGCAGCTCAGGCACCAGGTCTCCTTCCTCCATCCCTCAGGCCCCCACTCAACAGGTGCCCCCACCACACCCTGCCCCAGGTTCCCCCACCCACAGATATACCATCCCCAAGAGGATCCGGCCTTCTCCCCTGCCACTTGCTCTCCCGGCACCACACCCCCGCTGCGCTTGTCTGTGCCACTGATGTGGTGAGGGTGTCCTCCCCCTCTGTCCAGCCCACCTTGCCTGTTCCCCATTCTCCTCCCCTGGTGGTAGGCACTGCAGTGGAGTCCACTACCACCCTGTCTGACTTGGGCACTGCAGTGGCGGACCTGCCCACTCCATCTGCAGGGACCACTACAGTCGTGCCGGCACCCACAACATCTGAGTCATGCCCCCAGTTGTGCCGGCACACACCATGTCAGACACCTCCACTGCAGTTGTCAGTGGCTCTCCAGCACCCACCACCCCTTCCCTGCTTCCTCCTGGTGAGCCCTGATCCTGTCCCTGCGGTGCCTGGCCTGCCCCCCGGTTGCCCCTCCTAGTGGATTGTCCCTGGTTTTGTGCAGGCATGCGTAGGGTGACATCTGCCACTGTCACCAAGTTTGGACTTTGACAATGGACTGGCCATTGGCCTTTGTGTTTTTCCTGGACTTTGTTTTCATTCCACACATATGCTGAATAAAGCAACTTTCTGTTCTCTAGTGCTTATGCTTCTGATGTACATGTTGTTGATGATGCTAACCATGCCCTTGCTGCAGTGATGGTGATATTTGGTCTCATGATAATGAAGTGTTACTGTGCAGGAACCCATGTGGTCCAGGGGGAATGTGTCCTATCCTGTGGTGTATCCATGTCATCCATAGCAGCATCTGAGGGTGTCATGTGTTCAGTATTTGGCAATGGGATTTCCTACTTAGATTAGCTATTTCACATCTGTGGCTTCCACCCCTGCACATCTGTTGTGCCTGCCATTGTTCAATTCGTCTACTTCCCTGACCGTGTGGCCATCTCCACTGGACATGCAGGTTTGGGCATCAATGGGGAAGGACTCATCCGTGTAGTCAGTGCAACATTGCTATACAAGTGTGTTGGATCTGTGCTGATGATTCCGTTGGCACTTCCATGACCAGGCTGATGTGACGGGAGCCCTCATTTGGTGCTAATTGTTGATTGTGTGACCAAGTGCTCAGCTGACATGATGGGGCCCTACTGAGCCAACATATGGCACAGCTTTCCTCACACAGGAGTGGAGTCCCCTCATGGCAGTGTGTACTCCTGTGACATTGCCTGCGCCCAAGGTGTGTGTTGTATGTGCATGTCTGTGTGTTCACTTCCGTTTAGCTGTGCATGCTGTGTTCCCTAGTGTTGTACCTGTTTGTGATGCTTGCTGAGTTGACCTATGTCCCCCCAAGTCTTCTCCCTGGGTTCTCTGTGATGTGGGTGCATGGCACATTACTGGTCATCAGGGTGTCACCCATAGGTGTGTTTGCTGTCAGGGCTGAGTTTGTGTGCAGACGCAGATGGGTCACAGTCAGGTTTCCCCTTGGCACTTGTTGTTTGCCCCTGTCATGTGATTTCCAGTTTGTGTTATCCTTCAGTGATTGTGACACGTTGTGTGTTTGACTGCTGGCACTCCTCAGGGTCCGGGCTGCAATGTTGGTTGTTGTCAATGTGTGTTCTTTGTGGGTGACCTTGGCTTCTTCATTGGTGTGTGACTGTGGCTGGGATCCCATTGGTTGGTGTGGTATTGCCGTCATGTCCATGTACAGCGTAGTGTGCAGTGTGTCAGACATTCAGTAGTCTTGTTGAGTGGCCATGTGTGATGTGTTTCTGCACCTTGGTTCCCACCCACCACCCTGGAATAGTCATGGGTGCATGTGCAATGTCACCAGTGCATGTGTGCTTCACTGCTGCACATTGTTGGAGGTCGAGGGGTGTGGTGTTGAGTATGTGCAGATGAGAGTTGTTGCCCGGCTAGGCCCCTGCCTCCATGTTGGCCTTGGCTTACTGGCCATGCTGATTGATTTGTGCTTGTGTAGGTGTGATGGTAGTTTGTTGCTCAGGACACATGATTGTGGTTCACAGTGTGAACCACATTTAGCTTTGTCATCACAGTGGGATTGTAATGCAGCCCAGGGTCACCACATTGTGGGGGCCCTGGGGGTGGTGCTGTGGTGTGTCTGTGTCTTGCTGTGTCAGTTGCTGTTCCTACGTGCCTGTGTGACATGTGTGATTTGTGCTCCCTCTCATCTGACAATGCCTGCTTGCCCACATAGGGGATTTGGATCCATGAGTTACCTTTGTGTGGCACTGTATGCACATCTGTGTGATTGGTATTCAGGTCTCCTCATGTGTTGTGTGGTTGCCTGGGGACACTGGCATCCCCCTCACCTGTTGTGTATGATGTGCAGTGTGGGTCTGCCTGTTTGTGTTTGTGCATCTGCACCACTGCATTGGCATATCTTGGGTGTGCCATTGGCTGTATGTAGTTTGGTGGGTTTCCCCTGCTGTCCCTGGGACTCCTAGGTCATCGGTCAGCACAATGATCATGGTTTGTGTGTCCCATTGCTGCCATGGTATGGTATCTGTTCACCTCACATCTGCAGTCTCCACAGGGTATCTGCATTTGTGTGCCCATTGGTGCGAATATGTGGGTCTGCATTCTGATGGTCACTTCTGTCATTGTGTCATTGATGAATGTTGACAGTGTCAGCCCCCATGGGTGTTGTTTGTCTGCACAAGGCCAAAGGTATGTCTTATTTGCACTGCAGTATTTGCCTCCCCCAATCTATGTTGCAATGGGACACATACACTACTTTGCCACTGATGTGTTTTTGTTCTGTGACCAGGAATCATCCATGCAGTTTGGCAGTTGCAGCTCTTTCTTTGTCAACACTTACCTTTTGGTCACTGTGATGATGGGGGTTTAGACCCCATTGCCACAATGTTCAAAAGGTGCTTCAGCTATGGACCCCACACTTACCTTTTGGTCACTGTGATGATGGGGTTTGGACCCCATTGCCACACTGTTCAAAATGTGCTTCAGCTATGGACCCCACACTTACATTTTGGTCACTGTGATGATGGGGGTTTGGACCCCATTGCCACACTGTTCAAAATGTGCTTCAGCTATGGACCCCACACTTACATTTTGGTCACTGTGATGATGGGGGTTTAGATCCCATTGCCACAATGTTCAAAAGGTGCTTCAGCTATGGACCCCACACTTACCTTTTGGTCACAGTGATGATGGGGGTTTAGACCCCATTGCCACAATGTTCAAAAGGTGCTTCAGCTATGGACCCCACACTTACCTTTTGGTCACTGTGATGATGGGGTTTTGGACCCCATTGCCACACTGTTCAAAATGTGCTTCAGCTATGGACCCCACACTTACCTTTTGGTCACTGTGATGATGGGGGTTTAGACCCCATTGCCACAATGTTCAAAAGGTGCTTCAGCTATGGACCCCACACTTGCCTTTTGGTCACAGTGATGATGGGGGTTTAGACTCCATTGCCACAATGTTCAAAAGGTGCTTCAGCTATGGACCCCACACTTACCTTTTGGTCACAGTGATGATGGGGGTTTAGACTCTATTGCCACAATGTTCAAAAGGTGCTTCAGCTATGGACCCCACACTTACATTTTGGTCACTGTGATGATGGGAGTTTGGACCCCATTGCCACAATGGTCATGGCCTGCTTGCATTGTGGGGGCCACACACATATATGTGTGGCACATGTGCTAGGGGGTCACATTGTATGTTCAAAGTCATGTTCGGTGTTGTAGGCATTTGACACAGTCTACACACGCTTGTCATGGTGTTGGGGGGATGTCTTTTTCTTACATTCCCTAGGTTGTGGTGTGCTGGTTGTGTCATGCATTGTCCATCCTATGAGTGGGGGTGGTAGTGGTGGTAGGCATCCAGCCCCCCCTGGCTAAGGGTGGTGGTAGGCATCCAGCCCCCCCTGGCTAAGGGTAGTAGTAGTGGTAGGCATCCAGCCCCCTGGGTGAGGGTGGTAGTAGTGGTAGGCATCCAGCCCCCTGGCTAAGGGTGGTAGTAGTGGTAGGCATCCAGCCCCCTGGCTAAGGGTGGTGGTAGGCATCCAGCCCCCTGGCTAAGGGTGGTAGTAGTGGTAGGCATCCAGCCCCCTGGGTGAGGGTGGTAGTAGTGGTAGGCATCCAGCCCCACCGGCTAAGGGTGGTGGTAGGCATCCAGCCCCCCCTGGCTAAGGGTGGTAGTAGTGGTAGGCATCCAGCCCCCTGGCTAAGGGTGGTAGTAGTGGTAGGCATCCAGCCCCCCTGGGTGAGGGTGGTAGTAGTGGTAGGCATCCAGCTCCCCTGGGTAAGGGTGGTGGTAGGCATCCAGCCCCCCTGGCTAAGGGTGGTAGTAGTGGTAGGCATCCAGCCCCCTGGCTAAGGGTGGTAGTAGTGGTAGGCATCCAGCCCCCCTGGGTGAGGGTGTTAGTAGTGGTAGGCATCCAGCCCCCTGGCTAAGGGTGGTGGTAGGCATCCAGCCCCCTGGCTAAGGGTGGTAGTAGTGGTAGGCATCCAGACCCCCTGGGTGAGGGTGGTAGTAGTGGTAGGCATCCAGCCCCCTGGGTGAGGGTGGTAGTAGTGGTAGGCATCCAGCCCCCTGGGTGAGGGTGGTAGTAGTGGTAGGCATCCAGCCCCCCTGGGTGAGGGTGGTAGTAGTGGTAGGCATCCAGCCCCCTGGCTAAGGGTGGTGGTAGGCATCCAGCCCCCTGGGTGAGGGTGGTAGTAGTGGTAGGCATCCAGCCCCCCTGGCTAAGGGTGGTGGTAGGCATCCAGCCCCCTGGCTAAGGGTGGTAGTAGTGGTAGGCATCCAGCCCCCTGGGTAAGGGTGGTAGTAGTGGTAGGCATCCAGCCCCCTGGCAAAGGTTGGTAGTAGTGGTAGGCATCCAGCCCCCTTGGTGAGGGTGGTAGTAGTGGTAGGCATCCAGCCCCCTGGGTGAGGGTGGTAGTAGTGGTAGGCATCCAGCCCCCTGGCTAAGGGTGGTAGTAGTGGTAGGCATCCAGCCCCCTGGGTGAGGGTGGTAGTAGTGGTAGGCATCCAGCCCCCCTGGGTGAGGGTGGTAGTAGTGGTGAGGCATCCAGCCCCCTGGCTAAGGGTGGTGGTAGGCATCCAGCCCCCCTGGGTGAGGGTGGTAGTAGTGGTAGGCATCCAGCCCCCTGGCTAAGGGTGGTGGTAGGCATCCAGCCCCCTGGCTAAGGGTGGAAGTAGTGGTAGGCATCCAGCCCCCTGGGTGAGGGTGGTAGTAGTGGTAGGCATCCAGCCCCCTGGCTAAGGGTGGTGGTAGGCATCCAGCCCCCTGGCTAAGGGTGGTAGTAGTGGTAGGCATCCAGCCCCCTGGCTAAGGGTGGTAGTAGTGGTAGGCATCCAGCCCCCTGTGTGAGGGTGGTAGTAGTGGTAGGCATCCAGCCCCCTGGGTAAGGGTGGTGGTAGGCATCCAGCCCCCTGGCTAAGGGTGGTAGTAGTGGTAGGCATCCAGCCCCCTGGCTAAGGGTGGTGGTAGGCATCCAGCCCCCTGGCTAAGGGTGGTGGTAGGCATCCAGCCCCCCTGGCTAAGGGTGGTAGTAGTGGTAGGCATCCAGCCCCCCTGGGTGAGGGTGGTAGTAGTGGTAGGCATCCAGCCCCCTGGGTGAGGGTGGTAGTAGTGGTAGGCATCCAGCCCCCTGGCTAAGGGTGGTAGTAGTGGTAGGCATCCAGCCCCCTGGGTGAGGGTGGTAGTAGTGGTAGGCATCCAGCCCCCTGGGTGAGGGTGGTAGTAGTGGTAGGCATCCAACCCCCTGGCTAAGGGTGGTGGTAGGCATCCAGCCCCCTGGGTGAGGGTGGTAGTAGTGGTAGGCATCCAGCCCCCTGGCTAAGGGTGGTGGTAGGCATCCAGCCCACCCTGGCTAAGGGTGGTAGTAGTGGTAGGCATCCAGCCCCCCCTGGGTAAGGGTGGTAGTAGTGGTAGGCATCCAGCCCCCCCTGGCTGAGGGTGGTAGTAGTGGTAGGCATCCAGCCCACCCTGGGTGAGGGTGGTAGTAGTGGTAGGCATCCAGCCCCCTGGGTGAGGGTGGTAGTAGTGGTAGGCATCCAGCCCCCTGGGTAGGGGTGGTGGTGCGCATTCAGGCCCCTGTGTGCATATGTGGCATTGGTGATGGGCATCCCGCCCCTATGGTGCTGCTGTTGCTGGTGTAAGTAAATTCTGCATCCCTCTGTGTGTGTGTGATGTGTCGTGTACGTGTTGTATGTGTTTTGTGGTTGGTGTCTGACTTACCTTCTGCGCCGTACGCGTCCGTGCCTGTTCCGGTAGTAAATGTAGAATATTGGTATGATCGGGACGAAGGGATTCATGGTTGGTTCGTGTCGTTCGTCCTTCTCGTTGCTTCACGTCGTCCTCGTCGCTTCGCCTCGTCCTCGTCCGCTGGCGTGTTCGTCTCGTAGCCGTGGATTGTGTTGTGGCGCGAATCGGAGCTTATGTGCGCCTCTCCCGGATGCTTTGACGTGCCGTGCGTAGCGGCGGGTTCGGCGCGTACGGGAAGCGCATCGTACTTGTTCGGCCGGACGGAGCTGCATTTTCCCTTCCGTGCGACTCGATTCTGCGTTTCCGGATTCGCCTCGGTCGGAGTACAGGACCTGGATTGGGTGAGTACGGCTCAGCCGGATTCTTTGCTGTTGTGCGCATCGTACTTACTCGTTCGGTGTGCTGTACGGATCGGTCGGGAAACAGGCATTCGCATGGCTTTTTTCCCGACCGAATGGTATTGGGTGCGCCTCCGACCGAGATCGGAATCGGCCCCTTAGTCTGGATTCAGTCTTTCAGTGTGTTTAATAATTTTTTGCCTGAGTGTGTTCAACAAATGCTTAACACTACCGTCCTGATAAGCCTGACTGCTCATCCACACTACAACAAAAGAGAGTAAGGAATTATCTACTTTTGCCTCTGATATACGTCTGGGGATCACTGGACTCTGTGCACACTATACCTTACTTTGATATAGTATATACAGGGCCAGCATCCTACACACTGGTGTGCCAATAGTGTAGCAAAAGGCATCTGGATTGCAGCCTGGGGCTGAAAGGTTTCCCATTGGAAGTGCTGGACTCAGGGTTGACATGGTGCAGCCAGTGTTGCCTGCCTTTAGTGGTGGTGTAGAGTGAATTGTGAAAATTCTTTGACCATAAATGTTTTTCAGTTGCTTATGGACTATGTATTTTTGGATGAGATTGGTGAGCAGACTAATTTGTATGCTGAACAGTATTTTTGGGACAACAGTGCCAGACATAAGCCCCACTCTAGAGCTATCCAGTGGACTTCCACAAATCTTGATGAGTTGAAGAAGTTATTGGGTTTAACTTTTTGATGGGCCTAATAAGGAAGCTGTCGCTGTGTCTTCATATTGGTCTACTAATCCCTTGATGCAATGGCTATATTTTCTGCAACTATGAGTCGTAATCGGTATTTGCTTCTTCTTCGGATGTTGCATTTTGTTGATAATGCTTTAGCATTGCCACAAGATCACCCTGATTGTGACTGTCTTTTTAAAGTTCGGCCTGTCCTGGATCACTTTGTAGATCTATTTTCAGAGATCTATGTGCCAGGAAAAGAAATAGCTGTGGATGAGTCTTTGGTCCTGTTCAAGGGCTGATTGTTTTTTAGGCAGTACATTCCTAGCAAGAGGACACGTTATGGAATTAAGATTTATATGCTGTCTGAGATTAGTACTGGATATGTCTATATTTTCAGGGTCTAAACCAGTGGGGATTCCAGTATAGACCCCCTGGTTGTCCCTCCACATTTGGAGTTACAGAGAAAATTGAGTGGTAACTTGGTAGAGGACTTTTTAACAAAGGTCACCATTTATTCGTAGATAACTTTTACACTGGTGTGCATTTGTTCAGGGAATTGTTCAATGTGGACACTGTTGCTTGTGGCACAATCTGCTCCAACCGTAAAGGTCACCCAAAAGAGCCTGTTTGTGAAAGACTTGAGAAGGGACAGTGCAGTGCATTGCGTATCGATCAACTTCTAGCTCTGAAATTTTCTGATAGGAGAGTTGTCTATGTGCTGACTGCCTTTCATGATGAAAATACTTCACCTGTGACTGTTTGGTGTCAGGTTGCTGGAGTACGCAAACCTGTGTGCATTTAGACTACAATAAGCACACGGGTGGTCTAGATAGAGTAGATCAGAGGTTGGAACCTTACACTGCTGTTCGTAAGGTGTTCGTTTGGTATACGAAGTTGGCTATCCATTTATTCCATTTAGCAACCTTCAATGCTTTTGGTGTATTTAAGCATTGTTCTTCAGAACCAAATATGTAATTTGTTCAGTTTCAGCAGTCTCCAATAGGCAGCCTTGTTGTAGTGGAAAAAGGCAAGAGTTCCTAGAGAAGTATGGTGAAGGATGTGGCTAGATTGAAAGATCGCCACTTTATTAATCACATTACTCTAATTTTTGTTTACCTATATTTGAGGTTTGGAGAGGATTCTGGGTAAGAAAACTTTAGGGGATCCATGCAAGCCACACATCCCTTGACTTCCCTGGGTGTCTAGTTTTCAGAAATGTCTGGGTTTGGTAGGTTTACCTAGATGACCACCGAGCCCAGGACCACAAACTCAAGTGTCCACCTTGCAAAGCCAGGTTGTATTGTGATAGATCATTTTGATGTCTCCACAAAATGTTTTGGTCCCTTTTCTGTCGCAGGCACTTGGCCCACAAGTGTAGTGCCATTTTCATCAGGAGACCGGGGAAATGCTGGATGGTAGGAAATTTGTTTCAACACAGTGATCCCACAACTTTCCCACACAGAAATGTGATTTATTTTAGCTAAATTTAAGGTTTGCAGGGGATTCTGAGTAAGACAATGTTGGGCAATCCACACAGGCCACACCTCCCTGGACTCCCCCGGGTGTCTAATTTTCAGAAATGTCTGGGTTTGGTAGGTTTCCCTAGATAGCCGCCGAGCCCAGGACCAAAAACGCAGGTGACTCTCTTGCAAAACCAGGTTGTTTTGTGATAGATAATTTCGTTGTCTCCACAATATGTAATGGGCCATTTCCTGTTGCGAGCACCAGGCCTACCCACACACGTGAGTTACCCTTTTTATCAGGAGACTTGGGGAAATGCTAGGTGGGTGGAAGTGCGTGGCTCCCCGCAGATTCCAGAACTTTCCATCTCAGAAATGTGAGGAAAATATGTTTTTTTGACGAAGTTTGAGGTTTGCAAGAGATTCTGGGTAACAGAACCTGGTGAGAGCCATACAAGTCACCCCATCCTAGATTCCTCTGGGTGTCTAGTTTTCAGAAATGTTCAGGTTTTCTAAGTTTCCCTAGGTTCTTGCTGAGCTAGGGCCCAGAATAAACAACGAGGCACATTGCAAAAGACGGTCAGTTTTCAGTGGAAAAATATGACGTGTCCACATTGCCTTTTGGGACATTTCCTGTCGCGGGCAGTAGGCCTATCCACACAAGTGAGGTACCATAATTATCGATTGACTTGGAGAAATGCTCGGTGGGAGGAATTTTGTGGCTCCCCAGAGATTCCAGAACTTTTCATCAGAGTAATGTGAGGAAAATGTTTTTTTTTTTTTAAAATAAATTTTGAGGTTTGCAAGGGATTCTGGGTAACAGAACCTGGAGAGAGCCACACAAGTCACCCCATCCTGGATTTCTCTGGTTGTCTAGTTTTCAAAAATGTACAGGTTTGCCATGTTTCCCTAGGTGCCGGCTGACCTAGGCCCAAAATCCACAGCTAGGCACATTGCAAAAAAAAGGTCAGTTTTCAGTGGAAATATGTGATGTGTCCATGTCGTGTTTTGGGCTATTTCCTGTCGGGGGCACTAGGCCTACCCACACAAGTGAGGTGCCATTTGTATTGGGAGACTTGGGGAAAATAATGGGTGGGTGGAAGTTTGTGGCTCCCCACAGATTCCAGAACTTTCCATCACAGAAATGTGAGGAAAATTTGTCTTTTTTTTACAAATGTGTAGGTTTGCAAGGGATTCTGGGTAACATAACCTGGTGAGAGCCATACAAGTCACCCCATCCTGGATTTGCCTGGATGTCTAGTTTTCATAAATGTACAGGTTTGCTAGGTTTCTCTAGGTGCCGGCTGAGCTAGGGCCCAAAATCCGCAGCTAGGCACATTACAAAAAAAGGGTCAGTTTTCAGTGGAAAAATGTCATGAGGCATATTCTCAAGGACTCATCGCCGAATTAGCGGCACTTTTCCGCCACGAAAGTGGCAATAGATCTATCGCCCTATTCACAAGCCTGCGCTAACAGCCCACATCGTCAGTTTACCTGCAATAGCTGCCGCTAAAAACATCGCCAAGGCTCACAGCGACAACTAACGCTAATCATATGCAGAGAAGGCGTTCCCGTGCAAAAACTCTCGATAACACCACTTCGCGATATTCTCAACAACCAGCCAGAATGGCGATGCGGTCCAAAAACAGGCGATAAGGCACGTTAGCAGCAGGGACTTAAGACCTGCTTTTTCCTGATCTTAAGTAAGACGAAAACCTGCAGTGAAAGGGAGCCCAGCCCAGAGCCACATCTGAAGACCAACAGATGCCATGGAGCTACTAATCATGCAGCTTGGAGACCCAAGAGGGCCACAACACCCACCGCCACCACCCCCAGGACCACCCCCACCCCCAGGACCCTTCCCCCCCGGACTGCCACTGAGGCAGCGCAGAACAAGACAGCGGACCTTCCGAAAATGCACCAGCCTCAGAGACTTAACGCCTAGAGGATGTCATTGCCCACTACAGGCTCAAAAGGACAACCATCCTCCGCATCCTGACCCACATTGCCCACAGGCTGAAGGTGCCAACACAGCGGACAACCAACATCCCTCCGCAGACAAAGCTGCTGGCTGTGCTGCACTTGTTGGCCTCTGGTACCTTCCAACCAACAACTGCCAGAGTCGGAGGAGTCTCACAGCCAGCCCTATCAAAGTTCCACACACCTGTCTTGGATGCCATCATCAGCTTGATACCCCAGCACCTTCACTTCCCCCACACTGCGCAGGAACAGCTGGAGACCAGGCAAGGCTTCTACGCTATAGCTGGCTTCCCGGACGTGTTGGGGGCAATTGACTGCACACATGTCCTAATGTGCCCCCTGCCGACACTGCACACAATTACCGCAACAGAAAGCACACGCATTCCATCAATGTGCAGGCAATAGTGGACCACCGGGGACTGTTCACCAATGTCGTCACCAACTACCCAGGCAGTGTGCATGATTCCTACATCTTCCGACAGTCCATCATCAACCAGCGCTGTCAGGATGGCACCTATGGAAATGCACTGCTCGTTAGTAAGCACCAACGGAACACACCACACACCTCAACTCCACAATCATACAACTCACAACTGTGGGAATGCACACGTAACAAAATCACAAACAACATGCCAACCAACATGCCCACCTACCAGACACGACAACACAAGTAACTGTGGTAACAGGGGCCAAACATGTAGACAAACCATCCACAAAGGCATAGCCCCTCTGCCACACAATTGCAGAATGTGGGGAGAGGTGGGAACCAAGAATGTGCGAAGGAGGCAATGGACCCATGAATAAGAATGTACACAATGCCAAGTGTGGCGGTGATGTGCTGGACAGTCTTGAGTATGCAGAGCACAGACATGTGCATGTGGACATATACTGCTGGTGTTTTTAGTGTTGTGGACAGTGGACGCACCCATGTTACCTCAGGCAGTGGGGAAGACCTTGGACATGTAGCTATGTCGCCCACCCTGTAAGCGTAAGCGTAGTGGGCTGGGCCGGCGTACGCCAGTCCAGCGTAGGAGTGTGAATAAATAGCCCGGGGCTCTGTGCGTGGTTCACCTCCGGGATTTCCACCAAAGTAACTACTGCGTGTGTCTCTGTGTCCTCCATATCCTGACCATAGGCCTACACACACGTGGCCGACCACCTTCCACGGCCAAATATACACCGGCGACGAGGTGGCTACGTCACACGCCACCCGGCGCACATCTCGTCATCGCCTGCAGGTGCGTGTCTGCCAGGGCGGCGCCCCTCACCCTGCCACGAGGCTGCCGCCGTGACCGGTGGTGCCTGCGCGATCCTGTGCGCCTGCTGCACCCCAGCCCGCTGGGCCCCAGACCCGTCCGGCACCCAGCGGTGATTACCCCCCCACGCACCCAGGCCTCACTGCTCACCTGCCGCCACCGGCGTGTCTCCAAGAGGGCCCACCACGTGCCGGTGCAATCTTCAAGGCCGAGGCCCGCGAGCTTGGCAGCCTCCTCAGCCGATCGCTGGCTTCCGCGCAACAGGCCCCCAGCACAACCTGCGGCACCGCAGAGTTCTGTGTGTGCTGACTGCTCCCTCCGGCCTACACTGCGGTCCAGCAGTTCTCAGACAAATCCATTCCAGTCCATCCCACAGGCCCACTGCATCATCGCAGGCTGCACACCCGCTCAGCTCTTCAGGTGGAACTACCTCAGTGCACCGCAAGTCATCGCCACGTGGCGGTAGGCCCGTGCCGGACGCAGTGCCTCAGGTGCCACTACCTCTGTGCACGCCAAGTCACCGTCCAGCCTCCAGGCCTACTGCATCATCGCAGGCTGCACACCCGCTCAGCTCCTCAGGTGGGCCTACCTCAGTGCACCGCGTCATCGCCACGTGGCGGTAGGCCCTTGCCAGACGCAGTGCCTCAGGTGCCACTACCTCTGTGCACCACAAGTCACCGTCCAGCCTCCAGGCCTACTGCATCATTGCAGGCTGCACACCCACTCAGCTCTTCAGGTGGGCCTATCTCAGTTCACCACAAGTCATCGTCCCGTGGGGCTACCCCACAAGTCCGCCTCCAGCAGCCAACAGCATGTCCTCGGTAACGCCACTGGAGCCCTTCACAGTCACGGGGCCACCCTCGTCCCAGGAAGGCCGCTGGTAAGCCTGGGCGGAACGTCTGGAGACGTACTCCGAAGCGCACGACATCCCAGTGCCGCAGCGGCGGCCTATGCGTAGGCGTGTGAGGAGTGTGAAGAAATGGCCCGGGGCTCTGGGCGTCTGGGCTCTGGGCGTGGTTCAGTTCCAGGCTCTGGGCGTGGTTCAGTTCCGGGCTGGCCACAAAAGTAACTATGGCGTGTGTCTCTGTTGTAGTGTCGGCGCCACCCGGCCCTTAATCGACAATCTTGCAATGTAGCATGCACCCGGAGGGCGGGCTCGCCCGAATGGATAAATAAAGGAGCGCAAGACCGCTCGGGGTCTTGGCTCATACATGCCAACTGTTGTGTGTGTATCTTCATTGCCGCAGCATAAGCCAAAGGCCTAGCCTCAATCGCAGCGCGAGTTCAGCCAGGCCTGAACTCCACATCTGTGTCCGCTCTATCCTTACCATAGGCCTACACACACGTGGCCGCCCACCTTCAACGGCCAACATTACAGTGTTGTTGTCAGGCTTGCGGACATGCGCAGACAGGCATGACAATGGTGTGCCGTAGGAGTGCAAGTGATGCAACCGCGCAGCACACACAAGTAAATAGGCTCGGGGGGAGGGAGGAGCAGCTGTGAGGCTACGTAATACACATTGATCCCGCACATTTGCCAGAAGCAATACATGGCAAACATGAATCCCAAAGTCACACAAATCACACACCACAAAACTTGTAAGTCTGCTAACACAGCATGCAGAACCACCAATTTACACTAATCTCACTTACCTCTCAAAGGTGATCAAGGATATGCACTCTGCCCGTGGATGATGACACCCCTCCAAGCACCCGAACACCCTGGCCCAGAGGCAGTACAATGTTGGCCACAAACGCACCAGGGGCATTGATGAGCGCACATTTGGCGTGTTAAAGTCACGTTTCAGGTGCCTGGACATCACAGGTGGAAGACTTCTGTACAGCCAGAAATAGTGTGTAAGATGATCATTGCATGTTGTGTATTGCACAACATATGTGTACGCACCAATGCCCCATGGATCCGAGTGCCAGATGCACCGGACGATGATGAGGAAGATGAGGCAGGTGGACCACACCCCACTGCAGCTGCAGCAGGAATAGCCCGAAGGAACACAATCATTAACAATTTCTTCGCATGAGCACGTCACATTGTGACTGTCCTTAGCAATCATGGAACAGTACAAAATGACCACATGAACAGCATGTGCAAATAAATTCATTGCAACACACATTCCCTGTGTGCATGTCAGTCCTCTGCATTAGCACATCACTCTGACAAGTGTAAATGCAACATTAAGTGCTAACAATCTCACAAATAGCAAATAGATGGTGGGTATGTCACCTCTGCACAGAGAGGCTGTTCAGGGTGTCACGTATTCGGAATGCCATTTCAGGGTGTCAAATGTAGTACGTAATCCCACTCAGCGTATCACATGTGTACAAAAACATGACATGAAGGCTGTCATAGGTGTTCAAGAAAAGACAACAGGGTGTCATTTGGGTTCAAATCTGAAATTGCGGGTGTCATTTGGGGTCAAATATGAAATTGCGGGTGTCATTTGGGGCCAAATATGAAATTGCGGGTGTTATTTTGGGTCAAATATGAACCACCCTGATGCAGAGATGCACCCTGTGACTCAAGTCCCACAACATGAGCAACATGGATGTAAGGGGGATGGGGGCACAGTGAACACCTCAGCAACATGGGAGATGCCCACCAGCCAAAAAGCCAGCAGGAATACCTTGCGTGGGACACACCAAGGTGTCCCCTGGACATATATGCCATGTACAGATCACATGTGTACACGGACGTCATCCATCAATAGTAGTGAACAGTGTCAGCTAATAGGTGCAAGGTGAGAAGTCACGCGCCTCCTCACAGCTACCTGTACCCATCACTGTCAGACTGCAGCAAAACACCACTGCTACATCAGAGCATGCAAAATTGACCGTGAGGGCACGTACATGGCTGGTAAGGGTTCAACCGTGCCGGAAGGCGAAGCAGTGACATCCCCTCCCCCCCCCAAATCCACATCACATTTCCAGAATGCAAGCCGATGACAAACTCACATTAGGGATTAAAGCTCCTTTGTCTGAACTAGAAGGCGGTAGCACATTTGCACCTCTGACCTTGGAATTGCATGCGCCCGGCACACCCTGAGAGATACCATAGCAGCTGATGATGACCCCAACACTACGCACCGTGCTAACCAAAGAACAACGTATACACACCCCACACACAGAAGTCCTTGCTCGCAGTTCTCTTGCATGGAATGACCTTCACACTTACGCACAGACCATCCCAGGAGTCCAACCGCTGCACACTCAAACAAATCATTGCTCCGAGCTGTGGCATCCACATAACTTTGACTTTGAATTTTTTACACACAGCCCTATCTCCTACATTGACGTGGGGCTAAGTTGGGAAAATTGTGAAATTGTTGTTTAGGAGCAATGAGGCCACAGCTAGTTCACACATTCATCTCACTGCCTATCTGGGTCACGGTCAAACATGCGCATTGATATCAGTTCCCAGTGAGTACCTCTTTTTGGAATCACTGCCCCTACATTCATCCATACTTTCATACTTGCTTGATCATAGACATGACACATCTGTGTGAATTAGAATGTTTTAATCACATTCGGTGGAGTGTTGAAGCTGGACCAGTACATGGCCATGCAAACCCCACTTTACATTGTTGCCCCGTGGAGGGCCAGCCAGAGTCCTTTAGGGATTGACAAGTTAATCGGAAGAGAAAGAGTTCAGTCCGCAGTCTGATTGCTGTGTCATTGGTAACCAAACCAAATATGGCAGTCCATGTCGAGGGCCAAGGTGAGTGTCGCAGAGTGTATCGGGGGACAGTGGAAGGTGTTATTCCAGGGCATGATGCAGAGGGCAGAACCAAGCTGAAACAGACCATATGGCAGAGATGAATGCTACCACTTCCTTCTTACCACAAAGGCAGAATCATCCACATCATCGTCCTCTGATGTGTGATGTGCCTCACATGTGGGTGGTGGTGTTTTGTCTGCAGCACTGTGTGGCACTGACACATCAGGGTCCAGAGGTGGAATGTCTGCCGCACTGTGTGGCAGTGACACATCAGGGGCCGGAGGTGGATTGTCTGCTGCACTGTGAGGCACTGACACACCAGGGGGCGGAGATGTGGATGGAGTAGTAGCAGGAGCATTTATCTGCGCCAGGCCTTGTGGCAGCAATGCCATGATGAGGATCTGCAGGGCATGGAAGATCCCAGCTACATCTCGCTGGTGTGCAGCCATGGCAGCCATTCTTTCCGCCTGCATCCGCTCCATGTTCTCCATGAGTCTCCGCATGTGTCCCAACTCCCGGCTGACATCGCTGGAGCCACTCTGACTAGACAGTTGTTCTTGTCTCAGAGTCATGACTCCAGCGATGTCAGCCATGGCTTGTTGGAGAGCAGGGAGCGGAATGTGGGTGTCCGTTAGGGACTGTAAGTGGTCCCTGATGGGACTTAGACACCCATGTATGGCAACTAGTTTGGCTGCCATGAGGTCGAACCCCACCCGCACCTGATCAGCCATCTCCTTCTGGCCCTCTAACACACGGCGTTGGAATGCTATGTGTTGGTCGTGGGGGTCCTGGGAGACAGCTGTGGTGGTGGGTGCTTCCTGCTGTGTGGTCTGTGCAGGGGGTGGGGTCTCCTCGATGCAGCTGGGCTGCCCTGCTCCTGGGGGTGGGGTGCTGAGGGTGTCCATGAGCTGTTGGAGGGCGTCGGTGTCGATGGTGTGGAGGTCCTCTTCATCATCAGTGAAGAGATGTACGGTCTGCTCTGCAGGAGGTGTTGATCGTCCCTCTGCAATGTGAAGGGGAGATGCAGTTTAACAGTGTGTTCCATGTATGCTCACGCATTGGACAAGTTTACAAACAGACTGCATGACAATGTACATTGTGACTGTTTGGGAGGAGATGCCTATTTGATGCGGGACAGTGGACATTTCTACACCATCAGGGATGTGGGGTTGTACTTGTACATTATTATCTCACAGTTTCATGCTATGCCAAATGTGATTGGCCAGTTTCTACACACAAGCGGCAGCAGTTATGTCCTCTGTTCTGTTGTGGAAGTGTTGCATTTTGTACCACATTGTTGTCTGTGTTGATGTGTTCTGATTCTTATGTGTGTGTGCTGCATTGTGGGAGAGTCGCCCCTGCAGCTCTGATTTTGCTGGCCCTTATCCCTTTCAGGCGGTGTGCCTTTCACTTCTGTGCTTATACAGTGCTGAGATGTTGCAGACTTGGGTAAATTGGGCTCTTGGTGGGAGTTGGGACTCTTGGGCATGGTTTGTTCGCAGATGTCTTGTTGACGTCAGGGGTTGTCTGTGCACGTGTCAGAGTGTGACCTGCTCCTTTACGGATGTGGTCCACACTCAGCCACCTCAGTGTCGTGGCATGCACCATGTCATGATAATTGGACTGCAGCCATGCTAATCGTCATGCAGTGTCACTTGCATTGTCGGTGTGGCTCACGGACCCGCAGCTTTGCTGGGCTCAGCACATGTGCATGGGTTTGTTGTGAGATTAGTGATGTGTGGGGAGGGCCCCCTCTGGACACATTGTCGATGGGGGCCTACTTGCTGTTTCTATGTGTGCTGCAATATGCAAAGGAGATCAGGGACATGATCCAGAGTCATTGTGGGTGTGCACTGTGCTATACTTGATTGTGCATGTGTGCCATTGTGCCCATCTCCCCCCCGTCCCCCCAGTCCCTGGTCGTTACTCACCCTGTTGCTGTTGGGTCAGGTCATGTTGAGCAGTGTCCGGTCCCCCAACTCCTGCCACCGTCTCCCCACTGATGACTGTGGACACCATTTCCTCCATCTCATCCAGCTTCTGCTGGGGCGCTGGACTCCCACCTCCAGTCTGCATTGCTGCTTTCCGGTTGTTGGCGAGTTTCAGCTTGGTTTTGCACTTCACATCATTCCAGCGCTTCTTGCAGTCGTCCACTTCCCTTCTCTTCACTCCGACTGCATTCACCTTGGCCAAGATGGACTGCCATATTGCATTTTTAGTTGTCAATGACACAGTGGAGATGATGAACAGTTGTTGGTGGTGTTCTATCACCTCCGTAATCAGGATCTTGTTTTCCTGCGTACTGAATCGCGGGTTCCTCTTCTTCTTCTCCTTCCCCGAGGTCCCTGGCTGGTCCTCCGGGGGGGGGGGGGTTTGTGGGGTTCTGGTTGGCCTCTGTAGTTGCTCCAACTTCCTCCATGGTGCTTCTCAGTTGTTTTTTTTTTTTTCTTTCAGCTTTTATGGTGATTTTTCCCGCCTGACGTGGGAATAGCAAGCCTGGTGCTACTTATCGCTGATGTTTTTATCGCTGTTGGGCCCATCGCCACTTTTTTCACGTTCGGGTTTCCTTTTTTATCGCCGTCCCGGTAATTTTAACGCGTACATTTGACGCGTTATCAGGACACTATCGCCTGTTGCCGGCGTGTTGAGAATACGCCGTTAACCAGCGTTATTTTCCCGCGATAGACGGCGTTATGTAAAATTGCGTTAACCTAGGTTGGCGATGATTATCGCCGTTCTTGAGAATATCCCCCCATGTGTCCACGTTGCGTTTTGGGCCATTTCCTGTTGCGGGCACCAGGCCTACCCACACAAATGAGGTACCATTTTTATTGGGAGACTTAGGGGAACACAGAATAGTAGAACAAGTGTTATTACTGGTTGTCTTTTCCTGCATTTCTGCCTTCCAAATGTAAGACAGCATGTAAAAAGAAGTCATCCTCTAATTCACATGCTAGTATGGGTACCCACAAACTCAGAGATGTGCAAATAACCACTGCTTCTAAACTCCATATATTGTTCCTATTTCAGAAATACATATACCTTTTTTTCACTCTTTATATTTTACCAAATGAATTGCTGTATACCCTGTACACAATGAAAAACCCTTGCAAGGTGCAGCTTAGTTATTGGCTCTGGGTATCTCGGGTTCTTAGTGAACCTAAAAGCCCTATATATCCCTGCAACCATGCGGGTCCAGCAGACGTAACGGTATATCTGCCATGGTTAGAATAAGTTACAGGTGAAAATGTAGGCACAAATGACTGTTCTTTTCAACTCTATTTCAGTATTTTTTAATTTCAATTGTTATTTTCTATCAGAAAACCTCGAAGGAGCTACACAAATGACCCCTTCCTGAATACAGAATGTTGTCTACTTTTTTCAGAAATTTATAGATTTCCAGGATCCATTATTGGTTTCATCCCTATTTCTACCACTAACTGGAAGGAGGTTGAAAGCACAAAAATAGGAAAAATAGACTATGTTCCATTAAAATGCCAAAACTGTGCAGAAAATGTTGGTTTTCTGAGAAAAGTCTGCCTCTTCCTGAAAGCTGGGAAGATGGTTATTTTAGCACCATAAACCCTTCATAGATACCATTTGCAGGGAAAAAAACCAGACGCTTTCTTCCACAGCACATTTTTCTAATTTTGCCCCAAAAAACAAAATGTAGCTGTATTTTGGCTAATTTTTCGGTCCTTCCAGGGGAATCCTCCAACCTAGGTACTTTTAGAATTCACAGGATGTTGGAAAAAAAGGATGCAAATTTGGCATGGATACCTTATGTGGTCAAAAAGTTATGGGGGCCTTAGCACGAATTACCCCAAATAGGCCACTCTTGGAGATAATGATTAAATATCTGAAAGACTTTTAGCAGCATCCCAGTGGCAAAATCTGCGTAAGTCACAAATCATAGAGATAAGTTCTATTCTGAATATGACCTCTTTAATGAAACTTTCACTTTCTTTTCTATATTTTAAGGAAGGGACACTTCTCCTGACTCTGATAAGGGAATTAAAGTCATATTGACTAGAATAGTGTTCACCCTTGGCACTTGAGTACATTTATCCTCACAACTCTCTAATGGGTATCTTTCATAATGAACACAAGAACAATTTGATTTGTCAATGACTTTTCAGTCTTTTAAAATCATATTTTCTATTGCATCATGTATTGGAAGCATAATAATGGCAAAAACTCATCTTAGTTTGAAAACTCAGCATTTCTCTTTTATGTTTCAAAAACGCTTGAAGATGTGCTCCCTACACATACTTTCCACTTGCACCTCCATCATTGTCAACCTCATCCTCTTGAGCAGAATTTTGTTGTTTAGGATGAGGTTCTCCTAGAGCGGCACTGACAGCTTCATTACCTCTTCATCCCATATTTCTCGTACCACTACTTACTATATGAGGTTTCTAACCTCCAACCAGGCACCATGAGACCTACCTGAACCGATAAAAAAGTATAGTATATGCCAAGTACTAGAACAGGTCTGTTTAAGCAGTTGCAGTCTCACTGTCAACTTGTTTGGCAATTAATACGTGAGTAAGGATTCTATTGTTGAGAGAATGGAAGAATCCAGAAAAACTGAACATCCAAAGTTCTTTGACAAAGTTATACCCTTTGTCTAAAGGTGATATTGAGATTCCATTAGCTACTAAAATTAATCGTATGTTAGCCAGTCTTGCAGGATGTTCCGCTATCATAACTGAAGTCACTCCAGTTGGGGATCTAGTGGACCGGAAGATAGCGGGTTCCCAGAATCTAGCTCTAAGCGCGTCAATATACTCAGTTTACGCCTCTCAATCTTAGGTTAATGACTTTCAGGCTCTAATCACAGCTATTCAAGAAGGTACTGACTGTTCTCAGTTATTCTCTACTATGGAGATACAGGCAAAAATCCTTTTTGATGGGTTCTGTGATATTTTGAAAGCCTCATCTATGACACCTAAGATAGCTGCCAGGCGTCAGATTTATTTAAGAGACTGAAAAACTGATAGTGCTCAGAAAGCAGGTTTGCTTATTATGTCCTTTTCTGGTAGCAGACTATTTGGAAACCAGTTTGAAGATGTCTTTCAGAGAGCTTTTAAAAATCGAAAGCATGCATAATTGTTGAAGACCCAGATCAAGGCAGACCCCCCTCGGAGAACTGGTAGGAGAATACGCCAGAGAGGTTTTCAGTTTAATTTCCAAGCTGGGAAGATCAGATCTCATCTAGGAGTGGGTATAACTTGTGTAATTACAGGTAGCATAATTTAGCAAAATTACTGTCAAAGTATGCGAAATTGTGCATAATTATGCACACTTTACTTTCGCGAGCCAGGGTACAGGCTACCTCCCCCAGGCTACTTTGCAGCAGCTCCACTTCCTGGCGCCCTGAGGTGCATATAGCCAGCTGCGAGGCCCCGCTGCGCGGGACGCACTTTACTTTTGTTAGCCGGGGTACGGACTACCTCCCCCAGGCTCCTTTGCAGCAGCTCCACTTCCTGGCGCCCGGAGGCACGTATAGTCAGCCGCGAAGCCCCGCTGCGCGGGACACGCCCGGGCCGTGCCCGGTCAAAGACCGGGCCAAGGGCGGGTCCATTCTTGCCCGTCATTGCCAGGCAGAGGCAGGGCAGGGCCCCCCCTCTTGGTTCTTAGCAGCCATATAAGCTCATGGATTGTTCATCTATAAGCGAGGAAACAGTGAGATATTGTGACCCTTCCATCATCTATTTTTGGATTATTTATCTGACTTTGTCCCAGTCTTGTGCATCCCGGCTTCATTTCCCGTACCTTCTCAACTTGAGTCTTCCAGATACGCAGTACCCTTGAGTTCAACCACACTGGTGCCCTTCCAAAATATTTTTGTGACTCTGTGACGCGCACAACCGACCGCAACGAATCCCACATCGCAGCTGGAACAAAGTCACCAAAGACCAGCTTATCTCCACCCTCGCCCGAAGCCCTCCTACCGAGCCCTCAGACACCAACGCAGCGGCCCACAACTTCAGACAATGGATCGACGACTGCGCCAACACCCTCGCCCTGATCAGGAAACCCTCAAACAGGCGCACCGACACGAGAGCCATCTGGTTCAATGCCGACCTCCAGACTTCCAAGCATACCTGCCGAAGACTCGAGAAGCAGTGGCGCCACGACCAGACACCAGACAACCACGCAGCCCTCAAGAACGCCAGACGCAAACACCACCAACTAATCCGATCCGCCAAAAGAACCTCCTTCAAGGAGCACATCGACAACAACGCACAAAACAGCAAAGAGCTCTTCAACATCGTGAAAAAACTCGCCACCCCCCGCTCCAGCTCCAATGACATCCCACCGTCGCAAGAACTCTGCGACTCCCTGGCCACCTTCTTCCACCGCAAGATCGCAGACATCCACAACAGCTTCGACACCCAGACACCGACGACAGACGCCGACACCCCCGACTCAACGCCCACCAAACACACCGACCTCCTGCTCTCCTGGAACAACGTCAACGACGAAGACACCATCAAAATCATGAACACCATCCACTCCGGCTCACCTTCAGACCCCTGCCCCCACCACATCTTCAACAAAGCAAGCTCCATCATCGCACCTCAACTCTGGAAGATCATGAACAGCTCCTTCGAGACCGCCACCTACCCAGAGAGCTGGAAACACGCCGAGATCAACGCCCTACTCAAAAAACCCAAGGCGGACCCAAAGGACCTCAAGAACTTTCGACCCATCTCCCTGCTCCCGTTCCCGGCGAAAGTCATTGAGAAGACCGCTAACAGACAACTGACCCACTTCCTGGAGGAGAACAACATCCTGGACTCCTCCCAATCCGGTTTCAGAAGCAATCACAGCACCGAAACCGCCCTCATCGCCGCCACCGACGACATAAGGGCCCTGATGGACAACGGCGGAACCGCGGCCCTCATCCTCCTGGACCTCTCGGCCGCCTTCGACACCGTCTGCCACCACACCCTGCACACGCCTCCACGACGCAGGGATCCGCGACAAAACCCTGAACTGGATCACCTCCTTCCTTACCGGCAGAACCCAGAGAGTCCGCCTCCCCCATTCCGATCCGAAGTCACCACGATCACCTGCGGCGTACCCCGAGGATCATCCCTCAGCCCGACCCTTTTCAACATCTACATGGCACCTCTCGCCAACATCGTCCGAGCGCACCACCTCAACATCATCTCGTACGCTGACGACACCCAGCTGATCCTCTCACTCACCAAGGACCCGGCCACCGCCAAATCCAACCTCCATGAGGGAATGAAGGCCGTCGCAGAGTGGATGAAGACCAGCCGCCTGAAAGTGAACTCGGACAAGACGGAGGTCCTCATACTCGGCTCCACCCCCTCCACATGGAACGACTCCTGGTGGCCGGCCACGCTGGGAACGGCCCCGACACCCACCAACCACGCTCGCAACCTGGGGTTCATCCTGGACTCAACGCTCTCTATGACCCAGCAAGTCAATGTGGTCTCCTCCTCCTGCTTCAACACCCTCCGCACACTCCGCAAGATCTACAGATGGATCCCCACCGAAACCAGAAGGACAGTCACCCAAGCCCTCGTCAGCAGCAGGCTGGACTACGGCTACGCCCTCTACGCGGGAACCACGGCCAAACTCCAGAAAAGACTTCAACGCATACAAAACGCCTCTGCACGCCTCATCCTTGGAATCCCTCGCCACAGCCACTTCACCACCCACCTGAGAGACCTCCACTGGCTCTCGGTCAACAAGAGGATCACCTTTAAGCTCCTCACCCACGCCCACAAAGCACTCCACAACACCGGACCAGCATACCTCAATGAACGACTCACCTTCTACACCCCGAACCGCCAGCTTCGCTACGCAGACCTCGCCCTCGCCACCGTCCCACGCATCCGCCGAACGACCACTGGCGGCAGATCATTCTCCCACCTTGCCGCCAAGACATGGAACACCCTCCCCACTCACCTGCGACAAACCCAGGACCTGCTGACTTTCAGGAAACTTCTCAAGACCTGGCTGTTCGATCAGTAGCTGCTCCCCCCCCCCCCTTCTAGCGCCTTGAGACCCTCACGGGTGAGTAGCGCGCTTTACAAATGTTTGATTGATTGATTGATTGATTGTGACTTGGTCTTTATTGCTAGTTCTTACTGGAGCTTTGGGCCACAGTAGTGGGAGTTATTTGGTACTAGAAAGACCTTTGCTAGATATGCTGTGGGACTGCTTGCTATTGCTTTACTCAAATTATTTCCTTAATTTTGATCTCAAGCATTATAAGTATTATCATGGGGTAAAGGAATTCTATTGACTGTGAGAGTGGGGGTGTGGGTGGGGGAGTTCGGCCAAAGTCCAATAAATCCAAGCAGGCTCGTAAATCCGCAGGGAGTAATTGTGTTCTTGATCGCATCGACGATTTATTAGTCGAATGCGAAGAAATTCTAGTCCCAGCGGTCCCTCCTGCCCCGATCCAGCCTCCTAATACCTACCCCTCCTATTAAGGCCATCCTCTCCACCAGCACTATTCCAAATCCTCAAAACCGCATAGCCCAAATGTTTAATCCGTCTAATATGCGCAGCACAAAAAATCCCTCCCCTAGTCACCCATCAGTGTTCCAACTCTCGACCGTCATTGATGAGGTAGAGCCAAGGAATCCTATACCGCTTACCACTGGTACTTATATAGCCCAGGTGATCGCTGATACTGACCTTGTTTTATCCAATAGGTTCCTTCCACTTCAGTATAAGACCTGTACACCACAGGAGGGAAGGGATGGAGGGGATGGGGGGTTGCTTGGGCCGTTTGGTCCAACTAAGAAGGGATTAGAGGGGGAGGAAGAGGAAAGGGTAACAGCCACTGTCAGGGGCAAGGGCTCCCGAGCCAGACTTGAAGGACCAGGCTACCTCTCAGAATTATTGCAGATCTGAGGACTGAAGTCAACAAATTAAATTCAACAGTCTTAGCCCTTACTGAACATGTCAAGCTCCTGTTAGCTAGAGGAGACTCCATAGCCCAACTCCCTAAGCAGATACCAAGACAGCTAATGAACCCGACCCGTCACACTAGTAGTCTAGTCCCCCTAATGTCAGTACCTACTGAGCATCCATTAATCTCTGCTAGTAAGAATATCCATGTCCATTCAATTAGCTGCAGAGCTTCAGGGGAGATGCGTAATGCTAGGTCGCTTGCCAGCAGTGTGCGATTTGAACAAATGGGATCCTCTTCTACCTTTGGCTCTCTTCTTCGACCCCCCATTATCGATGCTTTTCCACCAAACCGTATAGGTGGGAGCGAGCAGACTCGATTGCCCCCAAGTGCATATGTATGACCAATGTGCCTAAGGTCCCTTCTCACGTAAAATATGAAGGAGAGGGTTCCTTAATCAATAAAAGCATACATTGGATCCGCCACGTGAGGGGGTGTCGTTCTGTGATTAGGGAGGATATCTTGCGTGCGAAAAGGTTACCTTGCCCGAATACCAAGTCAGATTGTATAGAATTGCACTTGGCTGATGTGAATGTGGCTCACAACCTGATAGCACTGGAGGCTAGGATGAGCCCACCCACCCCCACTGGTAATCAGCTCAAGTACAGACTGCTCACACTTTCATTGCCGCTATCTGCCCAACATTTCGATACTCTCCTGGGCTCTGGCTCGTCCCATGTTGCCAACGACTGACTTGTACATCAAGCTAACCTTGCATGCACTAAAACACATCAGGCCAGGCCAAACAACACCCAGTACGTCATGAACATAACTAGCCATTCCATTGCTAAATCTTCACCAATTCCCCGTCCAATGGCCTTGGGACTCTCAAACAGCATTTGGATTTTAATGTTGGACTTAATGAAGGGGCTTCATTGTCAGTAGGACTCCAGCCAGAAGTACTATCGGGGTATGCTGCTGATGAAAAACAACCTTTCCGCTCTGCCAACCAAGTAGAGCCCAAGCTTAGTATGGTTTCATGGAATGTGGCAGGGGTGAGGACAAAAGTAGCTCTCTTTCACTGGATCAGATATATTGAATGCTATGACATCTGTATTCTCCAGGAAACCTGGAGTACTACTCCTGTCCATACACCTGGCTATATAACGTTCTATCGTCCAGCAATTACTAATAAGCTGGGCCGACCTGCTGAGGGATTGTTGATTTGGGTTAAAATTGAGCTCCAATGTACTATCCGAGAGCTTCAGTCTAATAGCCTTGACATATTAGCGATCCAAATTAAGGGTGCGAATGGCACAAGGGTAGATATTTTTAATGTCTATGCCCGGGGAACCAGGGTTGGTAGCAGATCCTCCACTCTTCAAGAATTGGAAGTTCTTCTTGATGATAGGGCCACTCAGTCCCAATTAATTGTAGCTGGTGATTTTAATGTCACCTTTGAATCTTTAGAAAGGGAGGACATATGTGATAGTAGGGAGAAAGATGAGCTATGGCTCGTTCCCTCCCTTGACCTTCCCCCTATCAAAGAATGGTCTCATGTGGCATTGCAGCTCAATGCTCTAACTCTTGAGTTTGGCTTGAGAGCTACTAATGGCCGAACTAAATCAGATAAAATGGGGGCTAATACCGATAATAGAACCACCAATATAAATTGTATTGACTACTTCTTGGTAGATTTGAGATTGTGGCCTAGAGTGGATGATATGATAGTGGGGTCTACCATCTACAGTGATCATAACCCCCTCGAGCTCCATCTTACATCACCCTGGACTAAACATCCGAGCCCCTCGAATTCAACTCTTATGACTAAGGAGGTATTCCCAACCAATGATAATAGACGTCTTAAACAGGAATGAGTAGCAATGGACAGCGGGAAACTTGAATCAATCAAATGCAATCTGATGGATAGCACTAGAGAGATGCTCAGACTAGCCGAACAACAGGGAGGTCTGGATGAGATTGTGGCCTGTCACAGTTATTTTTTTAACCAGTTGGCCTCCCACTTTAGAGAACCACTGCACCCACAGAGTACCACCAAGAAGACCAGGTCACAGTTTGCTTGGTTTAACCATGAGTGTAGGAGCCTCATATCAAAATTGGCCCTCTCCATAAGAGCAAATAATGTGGTTGAACTGAGAGAAACAAGGAGATCTTATAAGCTAGCCCAGGCTTGAGCGAAAAGGGAATGGGAGGTGAATCGGTGGCTACTAATCAGAGAGGCCTGTTCTAGGAAAGACTTGCAGCGATTCTGGCTCTTAGTTACTAGGGGAGACGCAGATAGGCCCCAGCCACCCACAAATAACATTGCTATTGAAACCTGGTATGATCATTTCTCCTCATTGTATTCTGGACCTTGTGATCCAGCTACTGATGTCTCCATTTTGGGCCATGCTCACCCCCAGGCCAGCGAGTTCTTTTCCAAAGTCGAAATCAGGTCCAGTATTAATTCCATCGTTAGGGCTAAAGCCCCATGTCCTCCGGGGTGATGATTTTCTCAGTGACGTTGAGAACTGGACAACATATACTCTGGCATTAGCTAATGGAATTGCTGCAGATGCCCCAATACCACCCTCCTGGAAGGGAGCAGAGGTGATCCCAGTCTATAAGAAGGGTGACTGTTAGTCCCCCTCTAACTATAGGCCTATCAGCCTTATTGATAGTGCCCAAAAGGTGTTTGCTCATGCACTCCTTATGAAGACTCAGACCTGGATAAGTGATTATTCTATCTTGTCCCCTTTCCAAGCAGGATTTAGACAGAAAACCAGCACTATTGATATGGTCTTACGTTTTCTCTTATTGGCCCGGAAGACGGTAGTCATTGAAAGGGAAGCCTATATGTGGCTTTCATTGACCTAAGGTCCGCTTTTGACCTTATCCCTAGGCACAAGCTCTGGCACATCCTAAAGGAGATGGGCCTCCCCCAAGAGGTGCTAACGTTAATTATTCGCCTTCATGAACCAAATTATGCAAGGGTACGCTGGGGCAGCCAAGGCCAATTAACTGACCCAATTAAAGTCAGCAAGGGGGTCCGACAGGGCTGTGTTTTGGCACTCACTCTTTTTTCGCTCTTCATAAATGGAGTTGTTCAGTATCTCACTGATATACCTGCTGATGCCCCAACATTGGGGGAAGTCAAGGTGACTACCTTGTTGTTTGCTGATGACACGCTGCTAGTTTCTAAAACCCCCAGAGGATTGCAGCTGCTTATTGACCGCTTTGAGCCCTTCTGTGCAATGAGAGGCCTAGAGGTTAATACCTCAAAGACCAAACTCCTAATGTTGAACCCCCACAAATCCTTCAAAGGCAAGTTAACAATGGGTGGGGTTCCTCTAGAGAGAGAGTGGGCATTTTTGATTATCAGGGGATCACTCTCTCCGAGGACTTGTCCTGGAAGCCCCATGTAAGGAAGCAGACTCTTCAGCATAGGCAGATTACTGGGGTCCTGATTAAGGAGCATAAGACCTCACACAGCAGACCTGTAGCAGCCCTTCTTCATATATATGACCATAAGGCAGTGGGCTCAGCATTGTATGGTGCGGAACTCTGGGGTTTTGAAAAAATGGATGGTCTCTCTACGGAGAATAAGTTTTTGAGAGCTTTATGCTCACTTCCTCAGAGTACCCCTCTCCACCCTCTAAGGCTGGACATGGGTAGAACCTCTATTACTGACAAGGCCAAGCTACACCCTTTATTGTTTTGGTTGCGCTTAAAAACAATGCCAGAGCTGCTTCCATACGCTGCTGCCCTTGTAGAAGTAAGTGCCCTTGACGGTTTTTAAAAAATCGGTTGGTTCTCCAAAGTGAAGTCCCTGCTTACCACTATAGGGCTGGAGGGGTTGTGGGACAGAGAGGACCCAGCACTACTGCCTAGCAAGGACCTCGTCAAGAAGCAATATTGGAATTGGGTGGCCTAGTCTTCTATTTCTTACTTATCAAGGGGCCGCCTCACAATGGATTTTATGGAACTCAAACTGTCAGGTGTTTACGAACAATATTTGGAGGCTATCATGATCCCATAAGATAGGAAGCTTTATATGCAATTGAGATTTGGTTGCCTTCCGGTGAACACTTTTATTGCTTACTGGTGACAGTCCTCCACCTTACTGCCTTCTTGCCCAGGTTGCCCCTTTGTTGCTGAGTCAATTGGTCACATCTTCTTTGGTTGTGCCATGTATCGATCTCCGAGAGCGAAATGGCTTACTCCCGTCTGTAGGTGGCTTGGCACCCGCTGTCATCGTGTTGCGCTGCGCATTTTAAAATCAGACTCCAGTCTCTTAGTTGCCTGTGCAGTTGTCAAGTTCGTAGGCAGAATGTGGGTTATCAGAAGCTCTGTGATAAAAATGTAATTGCTGTACCTTTTATCGAAGAATTATTGCTATTGATTTTTAGCTTTTTTTTAAATTGATAATCTGCATTTTAGTCTTGGTTATAGCGCCCGCCTTAACATATTGACAGCATGGCGGGTCGGGCTGCCTATTTCCTTCGCGGCAATGGCCCATGTTGTCTTAATCTAAGGCGCCTCTCAAGTAATTTAACTTTTTTTAAAGTAGGTTTTAAACTATTCAATTAACTTGAAATTCTTTTAAATTGTTGTTAACAAATTCTGGTATGCATCTGTAACCTTTGTTCTTTAAACTGTATGCATCTGCACTTTAATGGTCGTAATGACCGAAATAAAGTTTATGACTGACTGGCATAATTATGCAAAATGTATCTTGCACTGAAAGAATTTCCCGACCAGTCCGTTCGGGGAAAAATTCAACTAAAAAATGTAATTTTAAGTTGATTTCCAGTTGCTTGGGTTTGGAGTTGCATTAAAAAATGACAGTCAAGGAACGTGGCCAAGATGGAGGTGGAGCACGACATGCTTTCTACTCCTCAGCCACCCGGACCTAAACTTGCAGCAGATTGTGGGATCCAGGACTACGCCCTGGGCATGCAGCCTTTTCTCCATGCCTGCCATGATACCGGGGACCCAGCAGGGGCCCATTGCCGACTTTGGGATCTTAGCACGGTGATGTGGCATCGCAGAGGCTGATCGCAACTCCCTTAAGATGGTGGCTGCCTGAAAGCAGTGATCGGAGCGGAGAGGCCGATGACAGAGACTTGACATGCCCCCTCCCACTGCCAGCACTGGGATGGTGCGCTGACACCCTTGGGCACCTTGGACCATCTGGAGGACTCAAATCCAATTCAGGACATGCCGGTGAGCTTCCACAGCCAGTAGTCGGGGAGTGTAGGAGCACCAACATGGCGGCCTCAAGCCCTGGGCTTTGACTCCTCTGCTGCACTTTCACTCTCTGCACCTACAGCCTTCCATGTTAGCAGCAGGGAGGGGGTCTCCTTGGAACCACAGGGCAGGAGCTTACCTTGCCAGCTGCTGTGTCCATCTCAGGGGTGCCTGAGAGAGGTCCCTCCTGCCATGTTGGGCATTTGGGGCAAGGAGGGTCCTATCGAGCACTACTGATTCACCTGGGGGTGCTTGAGCACACAACCTCTTCTGGAGATTGGAGCGGGAGCCTATGTGTTTGAGGCTGCAACAGACCTGGTTTCCCGGTTGGTCAGTGTGAACGAAGAACGGTAGAGACAGTGCTGATACCGGTGTCCCCTTCCCTCCCATTGTGAACGGACCCGGACTGCCACCACCCGGCGCAGTGAGTACTGGGGTTCGTGGACTGAGAGCTGCTATCTGGAGTGGATCGGTGCATGGGCTGTAGGGGCAGACTGTTCGAGAGCCCTAGGGCACCCACTCAGCTCTCATACATGCGCTGCCCTGAGGCACCCACACCGGTTTCAACTGTTGGGCACAGAGGCAAATCCTGCATCCCTCTTCGGGCCCTGTGCAGCTTGTTGGAGAGAAGACTACCAACTGAGGTGCCTTCTGAACGGGCAATACGGCAAACTAGAGCAGACCGAAGGCCAGTGAATCCCAGACCTATACCGCCCTTTGAGCCATGGCAGCCACAAAGAGTAAATGCAACCAGACAGTGAAGGACATGCTCACCTGCTCTATGTTGGCTGACCCCTGAGACCCTCCACCAGCCTCACAGCATCCCTCACAAACAGATGCTGAAGAGGCTTCCAATGGCGAACAGACCCCAGTGACTCTGGCCTCCCTGGCCTCCTTGTTTGGCTTCCTTAAAACCAACATCAATGACCTCAAAAGAGACCTTTCTCAAGATCTGCACAAAGTAAAACATGACCTGTCCTCAGTTAGGAAATTAGTTTCCCCCCTGGAAGAAGCAGAGACAGCCAGAGATGAAGAAATGGAAATGCTGCGGCAGGAGGTAATCCGTCTTCATGAACAACACAACGCTCTGCACGTACAGGCGGAAGACCTTGAGAATAGAATCTGGTGGAATAACATCCGCCTCTGGGGGGTCCTAGTGGACTCTGAGGGCTCTGATATCCAGGAATACGTGCAGGCCCTGTTTTACTATGTTGGGCTGCAGAATCGGAGCTACGGCTAGACAGGGTACCTTTTGTTGGCTTCCCTGGTGGCCCCAACTCCACACCGCTGGACATCATATCCTGCGTCTATGACTTTCAAACTAAGGAAGACATACTGAGAAAAGCCAGAACCCAGTAACCTGTCCACTTCTGGGAACATCAAATTGCCCTCTTCTGGGACGTTTCACTCCCCACCCTCCAGCGCTGCAGGGACATCAAGCAGGTCACCGATTTTTTGCATGACAAAGAGGAGTCCTATGGCTGGGGGCACACTTTCAGACTGATCTTCTGTTGGGAGGCCCAACTTGTCCCACTCAGGATACTCCAAGAAGCGCGCCATATCCTCAATCTGGCAGGGGACTCCCCTCCTAGATCCTCTACCCGCTCACCCTAGAGCTCCACATATGTCAGCCACAATGGCAGAAAGCTGGTAAATATGAGAGGCACTCATGCCCTGGCTCTAAAGAACAGTTACAAGAACATCAGGCAGTACAGGACAGCTTGCGTCCGGGATAGGCAAGGATCATTCATGACCAGCATATCTGCACCATCTGTGCCTCCATTTCTTAATTTAAACCAGGGACTACCCTCTCATACCTGGTCTGTGGCGGCAGGAGGCACACAGAATTACTGTTCCTGCTGGTTCTCATGCCCTGCCTGTTTGTCAGGCTCATGTCCGCCTTGCGACCAACCATTGTCAATGGACCTGTTAATGTTTATGTTCTTTTTATTATGTTATTTGGGGACTGTTTATGCTTGTTTTCTGCTCCTTCACACTACACAACCTACTGATACCTCCCTGCAAACTCAGGTGACAGCTCGCTCTCATTCAATCCTGCCCTACATCCCCCGCAACATGGCATTAACTCTGTGTGACAGATTCCTGTCCCCTTTCTTTTTTCCCGTATTTCCTGGAGCTTAAAGTCACAAGTCTCAATGTCTGAGGCATCAATAACCCAACTAAATGCACCACTGTCCTATCACTACTAGAACACTCTGGTAGTGACATTTGTCTCCTACAGGCAACTCATCTCCTCTCCAAAAATGAACATTAGATGAAAACCTGCTGGTTCCCGCGCCAGCATTGGTCCTCAGGCCAGGTGAAGAAAGGTAGGGTGGTGATTGAAAAGATGCGAGTAGGTAAGAAGTTTCAAGATAACTTTATTGCCAACAAGACAGGAGATGTGCCAAGACCCAACCGTCCAGCTCCACAGCTCCACAGAACTCAACAGGTGCCACGAGAGGAACGAGTAGTTAAAGAAATACAACCCAACACTTCTTACCCCTATACAATGAAACAAAACAAAGCATAAGAACAGGAAAGAAAATAAAACATAATATACACATGTAAATGCATAACATAATCATGAAACCTGTTGGGTAATCTTGTTAACCTAGAAGAAGGAACAGGACTAATGGTATCATGACATATCACACCCTGATTGGCATGAGACGCAGTCTTCCTAGGAGACTCGAAATGGTGTGACCTGGGAACTGAGATTTTATTTTTGTTCCACCATCTTCCATCCTCCAATTTCACTGCACCTTTGTTGACTCTCACAACAGTCTTGAGACCGGAAAACTTGGATTCACCCTTAGGTAAAATTCGCGGACATTTAATCCTAACAAGATCACCAACCTTCACTCTCAATTCTCTAGTTCTTGGCTGAACATATTTATTCTGAGCTTCCACTCTTTTCATGCCAACTTCCTTCACCTTCCCTTCTGGTAACTCAAACATACCCATCCACCCACTCAACAACTTTGAAGAGGGAAGACGACCTCTCAGTAAAATTAACGGAGAAACCTCAGTGTCAGAATTGGGAGTGGTACGCACTGCCCACAACAGGTTTTTCAGTTCATTTTTGCAGTTCAAACCACTGGCTTTAGACAATTGTATATTTTCTTTGATCACTCTATTAAATCTCTCAACGAGACCATTGCTTCTTGGATGGTAAAGCGAGGTTTTGGTATGCTTTATTCCCATAAAATCTAAAAACTTCTCAAATTGTAATGAGGTGAACTGACATCCATTGTCCGAAACTATTTCCTCAGGGACACCTTCTCTTGCAAAAAGACATTCGAGAAATTCTATCACACAAACAGTGGTGGGGACTTTCACAAATTTTACCTCAGGCCAACGACTGTAATAATCCATCAGGACTATTCCATACTCAGGAACACCGTTAACCGACAACGTCAAAGGACCAATGATGTCAATGGAAAGTTTGGACCAAGCCTTAGAAGGAATTTCTACAGCTTCTACAGGACTAGGCACCGTTACTTGAGATTTATCACTTACAGCACAGGACATGCAGTCCCTCACAAAGTGTTCAACTTGCCTATCTAAACCAGGCCACCAAAAATGTTCTCTAATTCTTCTTTTCATGGCACGCATGCCAATGTGACCTTCGTGGACTGACGTAAGAACCTTGTCTCTCATACCTACAGGAACCACAAGTAAAGAAGAACGATAAAGGAGACCATTGACAACAGATAGTTCATCGAAGACATGTTTATATTTGTTGATAACATCATCTTGTGAACATTCTCTCGTCCAACCTGCGTACACCAAATTCATAAGTCTCTTAATGTCCAGGTCTGCTTCATAAGCATCTCTCCATTCACTCTCTAAAATGGCACCATCAGGATGAGACATAGCATAACAAAAATCTCAGAATCAGGATTCTTATCTTCATAGTCACACATATTGTCTAGACAGCTGGGCAACCTGGACAAACAATCAGCCAAAATGTGTTTTTTTTCCAGGAACGTACTCAACGTTGAAATTGTGCTCTAAAAGTCTGTATTGCCACTTGGCAATCCGAGGAGTTGCCTTGTCTCCCCCTTTGGTGGTGAAAAGCTGAACCAAAAGTTTATGATCCACTCTTACTGTAAATTTGGAGCCCCATAAATATTGTTTAAAATGAACAATGCCCCACCAGCAAGCTAGAGCTTCTCGCTCCACCACAGAGTACATTGCCTCAGCACCCATAATAACCTCTGGAAGCAAAAGCTACCCCCTCATCCTTGCCATTTCTATGTTGCATGAGAACGGCACCCAACCCTTTCTGACTGGCATCAGTCATAATTATGGCTTGGTCATTAATGTCAAAGGGCTTGAGAGGAATGGCATGTGCAATTACCTTTTTGATCAACTTAAATTCCTCTGCGCACTCAACACTCCACTTGAAGACTACATTCTTTTTAAGAAGATCCCTCATGTGATAAGTTTTGGCAGAACAGTTGGGTACAAATCTCGTGTAAAACTCAATGAGTCCCATGAAGGATCTCAATTGATCCTTATTACCGGGTGCACTAAATTCTTCAATTGCCTTAACTAGGCTGGCTTTAGGTTCAACACCCTTGGCAGACAGTTTGTACCCTAAATATTCCACAGAACTCACATTTAATCTGCATTTCTCAAGACTCAGAGTAACACCTTTGTTCTGTAAGATGGAAAATACAGTATGCAATCTTTCATTGTGCTGCTTTTGATCAGAACCATACACCAACACATCATCTTGGAACGCCATCACCCCGGAAATGCCTTTGAACATACTCTCCACAATCCTCTGAAAGACTGCAGATGCAGACGCAAGTCGAAAGGCATACGTTTATATTGGAATAAACCTTCCGGGGTGATGAACGCAGTGTAGTGCCTGGACTCAGGGTGCAAATCGATCTGATGATAAGCGGAAGTCATATCTAGTAGACTGAACCACTTACCCTCCTTCAGAGTAGTAGTCATCTCTGTGATGTTGGGCAACGGGTGTTGATCAATCCAAAGGTGGCGATTCAAATCGCGAAGGTCAACACACATGCGCAACGCCCCATTGGCTTTTTTGGGAGAAACCCAATCAGAAGATTCAATGGGTTCTATGACATCGCTTGAACACAATTTGTCCAATGCTTTTTTTTAAAGCATCACGCATGGCTAGGGGTACCCTGCGAACTTTGTGCACCACTGATTTTGCACCGTCAACCACTCTGATCTTGTGCTTGAACCCTTTGAATAGGCCTAACTTGTCCTTAAAAATGTCAGGGTATGTTGACTCCCATGCTTCTTCCTTGATGGTTTGTACACAGACCAAATCCTTCTTCAATACGACTGGTGACGGTCATTGGGGTCCAGTACAATCCCCAAATTACCTTGGTCATGCCACCCCAGAAAACAAGTATCATCCTTGGCTACATACCCAACACCTTGAGATTTACTGCTTTTGAAATATAAATTGGCATAGAATTCACCTAGTACCTCGATGGTTTTACCACCATAACCAACAGGTCGTATTGTCGAATGTTTTAAAGAAAACCCTTGCGACTGAAACAAATCCTCCCATATCTTATCACTAATGAGTGTAAATGGGGATCCAGAATCAGCCAACATTTTGATGTCCACACCGTTGACATTCAGTACACACAAGGGTCGTCTTACTTCTTGTGCAATAGCAGTGATTGCATCAGCACATTGTGCGTGTTCTTGAGATTTTGTTATCATGCAAATTTGGTCTTCTTCGCTTGAGGACGACTCTCTTGTGGGTTGGTCAACGTTGAGAACTTTCTTGAATGATGAGTCTTTATTGAATGATGATCTGCCAGCAGATTTACAGACATTGGCGAAATGTCCTCTTTTGAAACATTTGGCACAGGTTTTATCAATGGCAGGACAGAATCTGGCATTCCCAAGATGAGAAGTACTGCCACATCGGTAGCATTCCCAACGTTTATTAGAGGGTCTGATACTTGCTTTCACATTTCCACTGGGTTTTTCTTGGCGTGGCTTGTCTTTAAAAGTTTTGTATTTGCTTTTGACAGCTAAAACATCTTGTGTTGAAGAACTGGCGCTGGAAATTGACATTTGTTCCAGATATGAAGTGGTGCTTTCAATCCTGGTGGCTATCTCCAACGCTTTTTGTAAAGTCAAATCAGGTTTGGACAGAAGCGCTTCTTGAACTTTCTTATTATTGGTTTTCTCTACTAGTTGATCTCCGATCATCTCTTCTTCAAACACCTTGTACTCGCATGAAACAGCTAAAATACGTAAAGCACCAACATAGCTCGAAGCAGACTCTCCTGGTAACTGTACCCTTTTGTATAATTTGTGCCTTTCTAGGGTAACATTTTTACAAGCTTTAAATCTGGTATCTAGAGATTTAATGGCTGTAGCATATTCATCCTCAATTCCATCACCTTCGCCTTCAATGGACAAAACTAAAATGTTTGGAACATGTTTTAAAATACTGCAGCCTTCTGATCCTAAACAATGTCTTAGAATGGCAAACTTCTTTTTGTGAGTATACGACTCGCCGTCAAGAGCATCTAAATATGCCTCAAAACTTTCTTTCCATTTTTCCCAATCGGATTCAGGGCAAGCAGGGTTAGGAGTGAATGCAGCAGGAGGCATAATAACTTAATGCATGGCAGAAAATACACACAAGCTAATAGAAAGTACAATGCAGATTCAATAAAATAAATGGAACAATTTTTGCAATAAATAGAAACACTGGAAAAGAAGATGCTACATACTGCATGAAAATGTGGTGTGCGTGTCACCAAAATGAAATTGGGACACACTGTTTTAAAAGGTGTGTGTGTCACTGCTGTGTTAAATAAATAGTTTGCGAAATGTCCTTATAGTAATGGTGTGTGTGTCACCGAAATGAAATTGGGACACACTATTTTGAAGGTATGTGTGTCACCGCTGTGTTAAATGAAGGCAAAACAGCAAAAATGACAATTTCCTAATGAAATTTCGAGTTGATAACACAGCAGTGCGTGTAAACGCGCATAAAGTCAAGGTCAGGCAGAAACTCGAAGAAAATAGGATTTTAAAATGGCCGCTACATTGCGTGCGTACGTATGCACGTTGTCTTGAATTAGGGCAGGCAAAGTCAGGCAAAGACAAAATGGCTGCTAACGTTGCGTGCGTGCACACGTTAGAAGAGAACAGGACAGGCAAGGTCAGGCAACTCGCAACGGAGCTCACGTAATGTCTAAAATCGCGGAGACTTAGATAAACGTGGCACACAGTACCTCAGAGGAAGAGGGTTGCTCCGAAGATGCGTAGAAAGCTGGAATCCACTCACTTGGTTAGTGGAAACGGATCATCAGGAAAGGCACAGCGGTGAATAAGCAGGGATGCTGACTAGTCACACGTGGGGGTCTTGCTGGCAGGAAACTCGTCGCCAGTGAAAAGATGCGAGTAAGTAAGAAGTTTCAAGATAACTTTATTGCCAACAAGAAAGGAGATGTGCCAAGACCCAACCGTACAGCTCCTGGGTCCAACCGTTCTGTCGCACCACTCATTCTAGAAGCCCCAAGCACACAGAACTCCACAGGTGCCACAAGAGGAACGAGTAGTTAAAGAAATACAACCCAACAGTGATCTTACTCTCAAGGAGATTCAGGGGCAAGTTCTGACTAAGGTGGCTGAAATTAAAGAGCGCCTTCTTGCTTTATGGCTACAGCTGGGCATTTTTCGCTTCACCCTTGCGTCCATTTACATACCCAACGAGTACCAGGAGATGTTTATTGAGAGTGCTCCCTCCTTAGCACTACAATCCCCAGATGCTGCTGTACAGGTGGGAGGGGACCTGAACCTAGTCATGAACACAGACGTTCTGTTCAGACCAGTGACTTTACACCACAGGGTCTTCAGGGGCTGTCTGACTGTTGCCCAGGGGACATCTAGCACCATTCCCACCCCAACACTTGCACATACTACTCTGCAGCACACAAACCCCATGCCCCTATCAATCATTTCCTGGTGTCCCCTGCAGTACAGGCCCTTGTTCAGGATGTCTATGTTGACCCCCGGTCCTTGTCGGACCATGCACCCCTCTCCTCCGTTGTCCTGCGGCTGAATGCAGGTCGGCTACGACCCTCTCAGTGGAGGCTCAGAGATAGCCTCCTTCAATCTCAAGCCACTATAGGTGGCGTTACAGGAGGTGATAGCTGACTTCCTCCGAAATAACGACATTGAAGAGATATCGCTGTCATCTCTAGAGAAACACTGAAACTGGTGATCAGCGGTGGTCAGCTGGTGGTCAGTGGGGAACTCGTCGCTATCTTAGCAGCAGCTAACCAAGGCCGCAAAGAGAAAAGTGAGAGTCTGGTACAGAAAGTGCTGGAGTTAAAGGCCATACATAAACGGACAGGGGCCCGAGAGTGTGGAGGGAGTTAGAAAAAACGTGCCTACTCCTCAAGTGCCCAGACATCGATAGGGCAGACTGTGCGATGGCGCGGCTAAAGCATACATTTTACCTGGGAAGTAATCACTGCGGCTGTATGCTTGCACACCAACTCCATGCCAAAACCCAGAGTGACACTATTAAAACGATAAGCACCCACACAGGCTTGGAAGTACACAGAGGTGTTCCTATTGCGGCTGCATTCCATGATTTTTACAGTCCAATATGCAAAGTCACTGACACTCCTCCCTCTGACCTTCCGAGGTATTTTGAGGAGTCTCCGGTCTCTCCCCTGCCTCCCCTTGATTTTTAGTATCTGGAGAAACCCTGATGCCGATTAAGTCCCCGGGCGCGACGTCTTTACACCACAGTTTTATAAAGTTTTTGCCAAGATCTAGCCCTATTGCTTACCCGCCTTTTCAACTCTTTTGATGACACTGTGTCCATTAATGAAGAAGCATCCATCTCAGTCATTCAAAAGCCTGGCAAAGACCCCCCCTTGTGCAGGTCCTACAGGCCTATCTCACTCCTAAACATTGATGCCAAACTCTTTACTTACATCCTCGCTCACCGCCTCAACCCCATCAAGCCAGGACTGGTCGATCCTGACCAGACTGGTATCATACCCAACCACCAATGTGGGGACAGTACCAAAAGTATTCTCCATTTAATGGACAAGATCAACCACTCCCACAAGAATGCTAATCTTCTCACCATCTATGCCCAGAAGACGTTTGATAGGGTTCATTGGCCCTATCTCTTTGAGACCTTGAAACGACTCTGGCTCCGAGTTAGATTCTGATGCTGGATCTTCCATAGCTACAGCACCCCTAGGGCCTCAGTGAGAGTCCACGGCATACTGTCCAAACTCTTCCCCATCCAGAGGCACCCAGCAGGGTTGTCCTCTCTCCTCTTTGCCCTGTATATAGAGCCGTTGTCCCGTAGAATTCGGGACAACCCGACTATCATGGGCATCCCCTTTGGTGGTGACCCCACCTCATTAGCCTATACATGGATCACGTGATCCTCGCCCTCAATGCTCCAGAAACATCCCTGCCAGTCCTAGTCACAGGGCTACACTCTTTTGTGAAGGTATCAGGGTTCAAGTAAAATATGCAGAGAACCCAGGTCCTGAATTTATTGCTGACACAGCTTCAGGAGAACCTCCTCCGCTCCTTATTCCCTTACGAGTGGGCTGGGGAGTATATACCCTACCTCGGCATTAAGCTAGCCAACTCAGTGGCCAGAATGGCAACACTGAATTATACTGTTCACACATCTCATGTCCTGTCCGATTTGCCCACTTGGCGCCACTTACAACTATCCTGGCTAGGCAGAATTCTGGCTGTTAAGATGACAGTCCTCCCCGGATCTTCTACACCTTTCAGATCCTTCCACTGACTCCACCCAAACACCTCCTTCACTCTCTGCAGCTTGGGATCAACAGGTTCATATGGGATGGGAAGAAACCACGTCTCCTAGGACACTTATTCTGCAGCAGAACACATGAAGGAGGACTCGCAGAACCCATGGTGGCTCGCTACTACCAAGCCTCCCAATTTTGCTTTAAGGTTGAATGGAGCTGACATGCCTCCGAAAAACTTTGGTGGCTTATGGACCAGGCTGTGGTGGGCTCCCACATATGGAAGGAGCCCTGGCTCCTACGTAAACACCGGGCGTGGGGACTCTACTCTTCACCAGTGACCAGTTCTGTGTTCAAGGCTTGGGACGTGGTGGCAACGAGGGCCAGATTGACCTCTTTCCATTCTCCCATGACCCCAATTCTAGCTAACCCCAACTTTATGCCGAGAATGCACCCGAACACTTCCGACGCAGGCAGGAAGGCGGCTGCAAACATATAGGCTGCCTTTTCGGCACTCGGGGGATAGTCCCATTAAACCAACTCGAAGCTGATTATGCTTTAGAGGAGGCAGATCGGATCCAGTACTTGCGAGTGAAACACTGGGTGCTTCAGCCTAACATTAGACCACTTGTGGAGCGACATCTCACACTTTTGGAAAAATGGGTCTTCCTTAAAAAGGCAGATAGGCGTCTCATCGCAGAGATCTACGCTGTACTAGTTGGGACGGAGCCACCAGCGAAGACAGCGGGGCAGAGGAGGTAGGAAGCAGAGGTAAGCAGAGCACTCTCTATTAAAGATTGGGAGGACATCTACTATTGGGCCAGTCACTCTGCTCACAATAGGGCTAGCACAGAGATGGCATATAAAATAGTCTCCTACTGGCACCTTTCGCCAGCACAGATCCATGCGTGGAATCCGAGTCGCTCTGGGGACTGTTAGAGGGATTTAATGGCTCAGGCACTTTGACACACCTGCTCTGGCATTGCATGAAATTAGTCCACTAATATGGACATATCCTGGATGACATGGACAAGGCCTTCAACACCATGATACCACGATTCCCAGCCTACACTATACTGGGGCTCCCCAACCCATTAGCTTATCTCCTGCACTCTCAGAGAGGGAAATAAATGGCATTGGCCCTGGGGGCTGCTCACCAATACATTCGCTCAGCAATGGGTTCAGACAGGGTCACGATTATAAAGCGTGGCTCCATAAACTCTGATATATCTTGACGATGGAGAAACTTTCCCTCACATTTGCTTCCAACAGCGTTTCATATCTGACCTGTGGGCGCCATTTATCACTATTCTAGCCTCTGAATTTAATGAGTTGACATCCGCGACCTATCTCAAAGTGCTGCTTTTGCTCCCCCCCCAACCGCGCCACCTGCAGGCCCACCCACACTCTAACTTTGCTTTGCCAACATGCTCACTCTCAGGTGGCTTCACAACATTCCACATAAGCTATAGGTTACCATAACTTTATCTTCAGAAGGAGACGGGGAAGAAGAGTGTTCCAGGAGCTGTTTGTGTTGTTATACTTTTGAAAATGCCATAAGAATTGCCGCCAGCCCCAGGGTTGTAGGCAGGCTTATGTGTTAATGTCTGGTTCGACCTGATCATTATGACTCTACCGGCTCCTGGGTTGAAGGTGAATACCTGTGAGTCTACATGTTTTGCTATGGCTACAAAATTAACAGAATTGATCCATAAAAATTACAGCCAGTCAATCAGTTTATTTCGGATAAAAAAAATCCATAAAACCACTTTATAACATTTTAAAATTACCCGGACTGTCTGTTCAGCTAAAAAAATCTACCTGAAATGTTTGTTGACCACCCGTGTTAAAGGAACTGCCACTCAAATTCAAAACACTGCCGTTTCCATTCAGTTTTGTAGCTTTGCACTCAGAATTTACCCTAACAGTTAGCTTGGGTAAAAATGTACTTGAAAGACCACTTGTGTTCAAAAACTACCCAAACGGTACTTCTCACATTAAAATTTCTCCCCGATATTACACGGTGTGGAGTATTAGCATAATCTCTGTAATTTTAGATAGATGTACACAAAATTACCTAAATTATGCCAATTACGCTGGCATAATTACAATTTTGCCCAGGCCTATTCTTATCAACTCTATTCAGGAAGAACAGGGTCCAGGGTGAACAGAGTCTAGGGCCCCTTCTTCTCCTCAACCAAAGCCTGAGAAGCGCTCCTGACTATGCCGACATTCCGGCAAGGGGACGCCTTTCCTTTTTTATACAAAAGTGGCAAAGAAGTGTATCAGATGCCTGGGTTCTTCAGATAGTACAAATATGTATGCCTTGGAGTTTGGGGAGATTCCTCCAGACTCTAGGCAGGCTCGTCCCTTCTGTCCAGGGGATCCGGTGAAATCTTGGGCGTTGTCTCAGGAAATATCAGAGTTGTTGCTGATAAATGCTATCTGTCCACTACTAGTAGATCAGAGAGATGAAGGAATTTATTCTGCTGTCTTCCTGGCCCAAAACTCTTCGGGGAAATACAGGTTAAAAAGCAACCTAATAAAGTTGAATGTGTTCCTCAGAAAAAGTTGTTTCAAAATGGAAATAATTCCTCTAGTTACCTCAGGAGAGTGGATGAGATCACTGGACTTGTAGGATGCATACTTCCACATCCTGATTTATCCACTCACCAGACGTTCCTCAGATTTTGTGTAGAAGTCCAGCATTGGCAGTTTTGGGTAATCCCTTTAGGACTGACATCATCCCGATGGTATTTACAAACGTCCTTGCTCGAATTGTAGCCAAAAGGGATTCTAATCCACCCTTACTTGGACGACTAGTTCATCCACTCTCCCTCAAGACAATATTGATGGATCAAAGCGAGCACGTTGGTCTGACCCTAGGGGAGTTCGGTCTGTTGATAAACTGGAAGAAATCACATCTTCTTCCGACTCAGGACTTGGAATTCATTGGTGCTCATTTTCAGACGCAGCAGGGGATGGTGAGCTTACGAGATGCAAGAGCTCCTACTATCTGGATACTTCGTCTATCCCTAGGGCAGAACTCAGAGGTGTCAGCCAGGGAATGGGTGTTTCTCCAGGGGCATATGGTGAGTCCGTTTCCATTAGGGAACATGCACTTATTGCATAATAATAGATTTTTCATAATTCCTTTATATGTGTTCTCTCCTACAGGCATAATGCTTGTTTGTGGTGCCAGTAGCTCACCCTCACCTAGGTCCGCTGGGTTGTCATCTCTTGGACTATTGAAATCCAGCAAGTCACAGTTTTGAACAAATGATGCCTGTGACAGGGGACATTTGGGGGAAGACGCAGTGGTGGTTAAACCCTATAAATCCTTTCAATGGAGTTCTGTTGTCACTGCCATCTCCTTACATTCTGACCACAGAGGCAAGTAGAATAGGTTGGAGGGCCACCTTGAGTAACCTATCAATTCAGGAGAGACTGTCAGGGGAGGAGGAGTCTCCCTCTTCCAATTGGAAGGAAATTATGTCAGCTTACCGTGGTCTTCTACACTTTTCCATCTTCTGCTGAATCAGACTGTCTTACTAAGAACAACCAATACTGTCACAAAGTCTTATATCAACAAACAGTTGGATGGGGGTTCAGGTATCTTGCATCTCTCTCTTTCCTGGTAATCAGTTGGGCGAAACTCATCGAATGACAATGTCAGCAACTTATATTTGGAGGATGGGCAATATTCTGGCAGATAAGTTAAGCAGGGTTTTTCCTTCTTCTCACAACTTTTTTCTATCTTCCCATATCTTCGAGTAAATATGCCAAAGGTTTGGTGCACCCCAGCTGAATATTTTTTGCCACTGAAGGGAACACCCTGCTTCCAGCATTTCTGTCCAGGTTTCACGAAGAAGGTTGCTGGGAGATGGATTCACTAACTTCCCCATGGCCCCCTGTTCTTCTTCCATTTCCTTTAATATCTAGACTGTTAACCAGATTGAGGAAGGAGAAAGTGGAGCTCATTGAAATAGCACAATTTTGGCCAAAAACAGGGGTCTCCTCTTCTGAAATTATTGTTGATGGCTCCAGAGGAAGAGGTTCTACATGCATTGGATGTGTTGAGAGCTGTTAATATTTATTTGTACAGATCTCAGACCTATCGACAATGTGAAACTATATTTATAAATGTTGGCGTTTTTCATCATGCGCAGAAGACTTCTGCTCAAACTTTAAGTAGATGACTTAAGACACATTTCTTTTGCCTATGATTCACAGGACACCGTGCTACCAGGTAGAATAGTGGGTAGATCTACGCGAGGAATGGCTGCCTCCACGGCTGAGGCCTTTGGGATTTCGGTTTTGGACACCTTTGAAGCTGCTACTTGGGCTACACCTTCCACCTTTATTTCTCATTACAGACCGGATGTCAGAAATGTTGAATCCATGATTTTTTGTTCCAGAGTATTACAGGTCTCTATGGACTGATTGATTATTCTCCTGAGGTTGCAATAAAAGATTTTGTTTCCATTATTTGGAAAGTTGTCATTGTGCATCAGGGAATCAAGATTTGATTGTTTTGATCTGGTTTATCCTCACATAGTAAGTAGTGGTACAAGAAAAATGGGTTGAGGAGATAATGATTCCATTACTTACCATTAATCTTCATTACTCCAAATATCCTCCTTTTCACAACAATACTTACGGCACTCCCTCTCGGTCCCCCATTTCACAACCTGACTTCCCATTTTAGCTTCTGGATATACTGGAATTGTGGTGGGCTTTGACCTCCTTTATTGCAATATTAGTAGGAGGGGCATGAAGGAGGGGCGGAGGGTGTTTAATCGGTAATTCTTTGAGTGTTCAGCTAGGTCAGGTGTTGCCTGGGTGGAGTTTAGACATCTCATATAGTAAGTATTGGTACGAGAAAAAGGGTATCCAGAGTGATGAATATTACTGGTAAGTAACTGAATCATTAATCATTGCTTGAAGATCCGCCCTGAGCATAGCATTTCCTCCACATCTGAATCACCAGAAACTGCAGCAGTATGTGTTTTGGCTGGCGCCGATTTTGGCTCGCTCCATCTTTACCATTTATTTGCACTACAGCAGTGACTTTGTGTATTTATACATGTCACTGAGATAACTTAAGACTCTGCTTTAAAGAAATTGTGCAAGCCTATCATCTCACAGGGGCACCGTCAGTATGGTGGGGGTAATGGCAAAGTCTTTGAGTCAGCTTCACACTTGGCATGAAATCATCACGGTTACACTCGTCTCCACGCTAGGTATCGTACTCAAGCGGAGCGAGCCCAAGCTCGAGGCACCACGAGCGTGAACACTCCTGCTGATCTCCGTAAGACTTGCCGTTTCACAAAAGCGCACCGTCCGTATCGGTTCTGTTGCAGTCAGGGACAAGGAGGAATATAGGGAGGGAGGAGGGCTGTTAAAAGGTACTGGCACACAACGTTCATAAAAATAAAAGAAAGAGTGGGTACGATGGTATGTCTGGAGGAAGGAAAGACTCAAAAGTCATCACTGTGACAGAAGGACTGATGTCGGAGTACTTAATTTATGTCAAAATTTTCACATAATGTCATGTGAGTGGACAGAGGCATAGGAGAAACATGATTTACACTAAAACAAAGAACTTGGTTAAATAGAAGAGCAGAGATTGCAATGAAAAACCTGCGTGCTCTAACGCCCTACCTTTCCGACTATAACATGTTTTGGTGAGGAGACCTGAGACAGGGCGCTCTATCCCTCGTGGTAATCTACAACATGTGGTGTAGGGTGACTGGCCATTAGCTTAACTAGATTAAAGCTGCACTGCAGTAGAGGTAGTAGGAGTTTGTTGTGTTTAGCTAATACACAATGTTCAAAATATAAAGCAAACAATTACTGTAAAGAAGACAAACTAGATTTCACTAATCGCAGAAATGTGCAGAATGGCGTTAAAATGATTCAGAAGTAAAATGGATGCCCCTATGCTGAAGTATATTGTATATATCTTTTTTAGTAAAATCAAAAAGGCTTGCTCTGCATAACAATAATATCGTTGTCTGAAAGTTTACTATTACACAATCCACTCATGTTGATGTTTTATTACAGGCTTTGAGGCTCTGCCCTGCCACATAAGCAGCGTCTAATTTTTTCAAAAAGTGCTGGCTGGGTTTTGTTCACGCCATCTCTTTTCCATCTGGGGTACACCTCTACTTTGCCAATTAGTCTGACTCCGCAATCGCCTCCTAAGATTTAGGGTGCCCTACAGTTGCACCCCATTCATACAGAGAAATTGCACCCACGGCTGACTGCGATGCTAGGAAAGCCCATTTCACAATGGTGGCACTGCTGTGTGCAGGTTCGTGCGGAGGAGCGATGCCAACACGCCTCTGCCGCCCTGCCACCACCAAGTGGGTGTGATTTACAGTTTAATTTGCGAATAATGCTCAGCAGCAGGGGAGCCCGGCTTAACGACCCACGCTCAGTTACTCGGCACAGGAGCCTGTACATGCTGTTTCAGCCGCTTTTGCACACACACCCCCAGTTTGTTCCACGCTAAACCTCGAATAAAAAATTCATGCGACCCAGGCAATGGAACTCAACGGGCCTCCGTCTGATGGCTCCATTTCACGACTTCATGAAGGCCGAACCGACACTTTTTTTCCGGTATGCTAAGTCTCAACGCAGCCGGTTGACTTGCCTATAGTTCATCTTTCACACCATAATACGAAATAAATAGTTAACCCGTTGTATAGTGGTGTTTAGTGAGCCAATATTGTCTGTAAAACCCGCTGTTTTTAAAATTACAATCAATAAGTCTCCCGCAGCAAGCACACTGCAGAACTTAGACGAAGCTGTTATACCTTCCAGTCCAACACAGTCGCGTGGCGAGGATGCCATGGGCCCGGGTGCGAGCAAGGTAAAGGACCCCTTTGACTGCTGCTGGGTTAGTAAAATATAGCAATTATCAGGTTTCAATGGCCCCCTAAGGGCTCTGGGCCCCGGTGCCCCTCCTGCACCTACGCCCCTGGCCCAACAACGCATCCTCATAAGCAAAGACTGTTAACGATAAGAAAAGGTCTCTTTATTATAGCCGCAGGAGAAAGCTTATAAAAAAGTCCACCGCCGCCTTGCCTTATATTTCAATATTACCCTAGACATCACATTGTGTATTCTACTATTCCCCTGCCCTCTAAACAAATCAATTCCCCCCTATTTGCTTCCAAACGCTTCACCATAGCTGCATTTACGCCATTCTTACTTCTGGCCTTTCCCAAGTTTCCGGGTCCAGTAGTAATCATGCACTACCACCTCCCAGCATTGCTACTGGAGTAGCGTAATTTTTGCTCCTCTTTTTTGTTTTATTATGCCACATATATAATTATATATTGCCTCGTACTTGTGTGATGTAACATTATAAACGTAATGTAGTGCAGCTGAACAGATACAGATGGTGCATTTACTGTGTAATCTCAACATTTATATGAGTGTGCATATTAACGTTTTCCTTGCCATAACATCGAACTGTAGTTCTCAAATGTATCTCCATTTGTGTGGTTTGAAAAATATTGTTAATTCTTATATATTCGCGTGCTCATTTCAATAATACTCTGCATTTATTTTATAACTGAAAATGTATCCCTTTGAATAGTACTCTACAACTATATTATAACCGTGTATGTATCTGTAATCATGCATTTAAACGTGTACTGAGATGCTTGCCACACTAACCTGACCAAAGGCCTTACGCATTTGGATTTCTTACTGTTTAACCTTCAACTTGAACATTTGCTCTGCATGCAATGTTTTTCTCTCCTCTGCAGGTGCACTTGTGTGATATTGCAAATTGAAAAAGGATGAGAAGCCTTAATGAATGAAGGGAGGACTATTATCCTTGCAGAACCATGCAGAACAGGGAGATGGGAGGACTCCGAGGATGTTCTGATGTGTGGACCGAAGGAAAGGAGTTTCAAGAGTAGTTGCCAAGTTTACTGTTTGAAGGTATTGTATTGTATTGTAATTGCATTTATATAGCGCTTACTACCCCTGACGAGGCGTCAAAGCGCTTTTTTGGCGAGTAGCACGCTACTCCGGAATCCATTAAGGATTAGTATTGAATTAGTATAGTGAAATATGAAAGTAATTTGAGTGGTGGGTAGGTTAGTCAGTTACTTGGATTGAGCAGGATAGCGGACGGATAGAAGAGGGAGAAAGATTTGCATTTATATAGTGCTTGTTACCCCTGATGTGGTGTTGAAACGCTTTTTTGGCGAGTAGCACGCTACTCTGGAACCCATAAAGGATTAGTGTTGAAAATTAGTATAGTGAAATATGAAAGTAATTTGAGTGGTGGATATGTTATTTAGTTATTTGGATAGAGAAGGGTATAGGAGGGATCGAAGAGGGAAAAAGGTTTGCATTTATATAGTGCTTGCTACCCCTGATGAGGTGTTGAAGTGCTTTTCGGCGAGTAGCACGCTACTCTGGAACCCATAAAGGATTAGTGGTGAATTAGTATAGTGAAATATGAAATTTGAGAAGTGGACATGTTAGTCTCTTATTTGGATTGAAAAGGATAGTGGAGGGATAGAAGAGTGAAGGATTTAGACTGTTTTTTGTTTTTTTTGTTTTGGAGGTCATAGCAGTAGGAGGAGGCTTTGGATGAGTAAAAAGGGATGTGGAGGGGAGGAGTCAGAGGGAAGAGTTTAGAAAGGCTGGTTTTGGGGGATCGTGTATAGTAAAGGTGTCAGATGATGCAAGGAGGGGTAGAGTTGGAGAGAGTGTAGAAAGGGTTATTTTGGGGATCATAGTAGTGGTATGGGGTTTGGGATGAATTAGAGAGTGGATGTAGAGGATATATTGATAGAGGTATAGGGTGAGAATTAGGGGAGTACATTAGAAAGAGTAGTAGAAAGAGGTTTGAGATGAGTCAGAGAGTTGAGGTAGAAGATACATTGAGAGAGGTATAGGGTGAAAAATAGGATAGTGCATTGGATATGCTGCATTAGAAGAAAGTAATAAACATATAGATCCATAAGTACATGGAAAGTACATAGATGCATGAAGGAAGTAAGTATATGCAGGCTAAAGATATTGATAGAGGTATAGGATGAGAAATAGGGTAGTGCATTGAATATGCTTTTTTAGGAGAAAAGTAATAATTATATAGCTTGAAGTACATGGAAGGTATAGATGCATAAAGGAAGTAAGTATATGTAGATTAAAGATGCATTAGATAAACTCTGGTTTTCAAGTGTTGTTGTACTTAAAAATTTATTTTATTTATTTTTTTTAAAACATAATTATTCTACATGTTTATACAAAGCAATATATATATAAAGGTACATATTTATAGTACAAATAAATGCTTATAAACTGAGGGATATGCTGTATATTTCTGTTTGCGTATGGTGCTTATGTGGGGAAGAGCAAATTCTTGAGTAGTTTTCTGAAGATAAGGTGGTTGTCCATGGATCTTATGTTGGGGGGTAAAGATAGTTTGGCTGCTTGAACAGAGAAGGATGTACCACCCATGTTTTTTTTTATTGTATCTCGGGATTTTGAGGCGAGGTGCCACTCTAGAGCGGAGGTTTCTTTGTTGAATGTGTTTGGTGATTTTATTCCCGATGAAGAGTGGTCCCATTCCATGTATTGCTTTGTGGGTGATACAAAGCAGCTTGAAAGTGGATCTTCTGGCAACTGGTAACCAATGCAGGGCTTTCAAGGCAGGGAAGATGTGGTCTCACGGTTTGATATGCAAGAGTAATCTGGCAGCCGAGTTCTGAATCCGTTGTAGTCTTTTCATGGTTGTTAAAGGTGATCTGTGGTAGAGGCTATTGACGTTATCGAGTTTGGACAGAACAAGGGAGATGATAGCTTGGACCTTGTGTGGAAATCCTAAATGGGGAAGATTCGTCGCAGAGTTTTCATAGTAACAAAGCTTGATCTTGCTAGTTTGTCCACTTGGGCATTCATCGATAGCTTGGAGGCCATGGTCATTCCGAGGTTTCTTACTTCCTTCGATACTTTAGGCAGTGATCCCTGTTCATCAGACCAGGCAGCAAGTGGGTCATATTGTTTCCAATCGCCACACATGAGCATTTCTGTTTTGGAAGCATTCAATTTGAGATGGCTCCAAGTCATCCATTGATCCACGGCTTTGAGACAACTGAAAATTGGCGAGTTTCCAAAGTCTTTGGGGCATTTCAGTTGAAGGAGTATTTATGTGTCATCTGCATAGTTATAGCATGTGAGGTGATATTGATTGATCAGTACTGGTAATGAATTCATGTATATGTTGAAAAGCATGGGCCAGATGATAGAGCCTTGCGGGACCCCTGCTTTTGTGGAGTATGGTTTGGACGAGAAAGGTGGGGTATGGATGACATTAGTTCTGTTTCGAAGGTAGGACACAATCCAGTCTAGAGCAGTCCCCTCTATGCCGGCTTCGTAGAGTCTTTGTATCAGAGTGTCATGGTCAGCTGTGTCAAAGGCAGCTGAGAGGTCCAAGAAGAGTAGCGCATTAACCCCGTTGCGGTCAACTGTGTTCTTCAGGTCATCCCAGATGGCAAGGAGGGCGGATTCTGTGCCTCTTTCCAGACGGAATCCCGTTTAGAAGTCTAAAAGTATGGCATTCTCTTCAATGAATTGTGACATCTGGGCGAATGCTGCTCTTTCTATCAGTTTGCGCAGGTAAGGTCCATTTGTAATGGGTCTGTAGTTGTCAGGGTTCAGCGGGTCCAAGTTTGTTTTCTTAAGTAAAGGACGTATGTATGACTTTTTGTGTTCTTCTGGAAATATTCTGGTAGTTAAGGAATCGTTGATGATTCTTCTTACTGGAGTGGCAGCAGAGTTTGTTAGAAGAATTGTCTTGAAAGTTTGCAGTGGACACGGGTCAGAAGGGCTGCCGGCAGGCCTGCTTGCTTTGACCAGCTCCACAAATTTATTGTGTGAAATGTGTTGGAAGGAACGGAGAGGCTGGGTTAGAGTATTGTTGGATTGTTGTTTTGTAAAAGGGTTAGTGCTGGTGCTTTGTCTCTGTTTTAAGTATGAGTCCAATGTGTCTGCTTTGTCCGTGTAATGATTTGTCAGGTTGTCTGTGAAATCTTGAGTAACAGGATGAGTTCCTTCTAGGCAATTTGGTTTACGAAATTCATTGAGTATTTTATAGAATTCTTTATTTGCACATTTAGCATTTTGAATTCTGTCTGAATAGTATCTTTTCTTTTCTTTTTTGATAGCTGACTTGTATAATCTGTTACTTTTCTGTAGGCAAAGTTTTTCTTGTTTGGCGTTTGTTTTGAGCCAGTCACGTTGCAGCTTTCTAATTTGTTGTTTTATGTCTTTTATCTCTGTATTTCTCCAAGGTGCTTGTTTTCCTTTGTTCTGTTGTGTGGTTTTGAGTGGTATCAGAATATCAAAAGCTTCCTGTAGCCACTCATACAGTTTTTGGACAGAATTTATTGTTTTCAGATCTGTACTGGATGTTAGTTGTGTTTCTAAGTGTTCCAAATTGAGTTCGTTCCACGGTCGATTGGTGGATGCATGTAAGGTGGTTTTAGGTGAGTAGCTTAGTGTTGTTTTATGTTGGAAAGCAAGCAAATGGTGGTCTGACCATGTGACTGGAGTTATAGTTTGAAAGGTAACTAGTTCGGTATTAGCAAAAATGACATCTAGGATGTGTCCAGCGATGTGTGTGGGTCTGTGGACGATCTGATGCAGGTTCAGTGCGTCTAGGCCAGTATTTATTGTTTTTGGATTGGGCATATTGGGTTTGTCAAACCAAATGTTGAGGTCACCCAGAATGCATAGGTTGCAGTGTATTGTTATCAGGTTTGAAACTGTGTCTAGAAGTGTGTCTGGGAATGTCGCCTTGCTAGGTGGAGGTCTGTAAAGGAGCAGGAAGTTACAGGAGGAAGACGGTGTAGGATTGCATCTGGTGAAAAGAGCATCACAATTCTTTATGGAGACGTCGTCAACTTTAGTGATATGTAATGTTTGCCTTAACACAACAGCTAGACAACCTCCTTTTTTGCCTATATGATTTTGGGTGATCGTTTGATAGCCTAGAGAATAATGAGAGATGAGAATCTCAAAGGTTCTTTTTGTGGATATAATTCATGATCACACTTGACGTTATTCAGATTCCTTTTACACTTTGAGAGGTACAGACCTCTTTGCGACATCTCTTTTTTTTGGTTTCATGATATGCAATATTCTTTTCCATTGGAGAACTTCTAAAGAGTTTCTGCTATGCTGACACCTTTCTTGTTGCCCTGACTTAAATAAGGTTTCCCTGATTCCTAATTTAAAATAGAGCTTAATAGATTTTCTTAGACAACCTCATGTATAGGCAAGAGGATAGAAACTTTCAATCTAATCACCAGATTTTGTTTTTCATTCTCTGTATTGCAGCTACGGAATTCCTCATTTGCTTTCTGTTATTGAGGACACATTTTGTCCAACATTTTGGATTACCATTAGTGATTCTGTGTTTTAACACTATGTTTCTGAGACTGATTTACATCATTCTGGCTTTGAATTTGTAATAAATCTCTACTTAATCCCATTTTCCGACTCAGAATTTTACTATGTGGCCAAATAGGTTACACTGTAATTGTTAAATTGTAGTTGATCCTAACTCCTTTTATTCCTGAGGCACCTACAAAGGATCCATTGCATGGGACAATAATGAAGGAGCCCAAATTCTATGCGTTAGCAGATGGTAGCAGAGAACGGTTAGGTCCTGAGCAAGGTGAGTCAGGGGGTATTTTATAGTAACAGTTAAGTTCCTTGTCCCAGTCCCAAAGCCTATGTGTCGAGTCAGAGAATCGGCGGAGTTCCAGCAGTTTGTGACGGAGTGGTAACAGTGGAGGAGTGAGTATTGATAGGGTTTCACATGTACAGCTTATGCTTAGCTTGCAGTGTTATTGCAATTGTGTGATGTTTGGTGGAGGTATTTCGAATGTTGTGTGAATGTAGAGTTTAATGTGGAGAAATTGAAGTTAAGAAGTCCGACAAGCCTAAGATGTCAGGATGATGTTAAAAAGTATAGAAGACACTGTATTGAAATTGTCTTCTAAGGTTTTGTGGTGTCCTTCGGGAGACGTAGTCAATAGCCCAATTGAGTTAGAGACTGTTAGACTTGGGTTTTTCTTTTTTTTTTATATTTATTTTTTTATTTGAAGAGTATATCAATAGAAAAGAAAAAAAAAATGTTTACACTTCATAAACCTTAAAATACATTTAGCTAAAATCATGTGACACAAGAGCAAATTCATATAGATTAACACAACAGATCAATCAGAATGGGGAGAGAGGAATTATAAGAAGAAGAGAGCCAAGAACAGAGAAGAAATGAGTAGATGCATAGGTAGTATTGCATTTCAAAAGGTCTTTAACCAAAGGAGAAACATACGTCATAATTAGCCCTATCTTTTTTTTTTTTTTTTAAACATTTTGCTTTATAATCCAATTTTTCATAGGGGCCCAGATTACCCTACCCCGTCTTTTTGCGCTATGGCCTTTGCACTTGTATAGGACTTCCTCCAGATGGTAAATTGCCAGCAAGCGACCCAGCCAAGCCTGAAATTGAGGGGGTCTGCATCTTTCCAATGTGTGGCAATAAGGAGACGGATTACCGCTATTGAGACAAAGACAAACTTGTCCTTGTGGCGATCACTTTGGGCCTTTTCATCACATCCCAACAACATTAGGGTTGGGGTTATATTAATACTTGTGTCGATTGCAGATGACAAAAATTCCCCTATCTGCTTAATCAATGGACCCAGTTTCTCACAGCCATAGAACATATGCACTATATCTGCTGGCCCTTGATCACATCGCGGGCATTTATCGTCCTCTCTTTTCCCCCACCGATGTAATTTCGCAGGGGTGAAATAGAGGTCATATACCGTATAGTAGTGTTGAGCTTTCAAATTAGCTGTGAGGAACGTCCCATTGGCTAAGGCTAATGAGTTATACACATCGACGTCAGTATCTCCTATTTTAGTAACCCATTTGGTCTCTACTGCCTCAAGGTCGTCTGAAAGGGTATCTATCAAGATTTTATAGAAATTTTTGATTTTTGCTTGCGGTAGGGACATAGTTTCTATTAGCGGATTCCTGCCTAGAGAAATTCTTTCTTCGTTGATTTGATTCAAAAAGCAGGTAATCTGTCTATATTTAAAGTATGTTCCAGCCGCAATGCCAAACCTTTGCTGCAACTCAAGGAACGACAGCTGTTGTTCGTTAAAATAGATATCTCCCAGCTTCAATATACCTTTTTCTTCCCATTGCTTGGCCAGATTATCGTACATAAATGCAGGAAAAAGGGAGGATCGCCACAGTGGCATATACCTGTTATAATTCGGTATCTTCGTGAGCTCTACCATTCTTTTCCATATATTCCAGATTGCAATTATAATCTTAAATGTTGTTTTCTTATAGTAACTGGGCTCTAATTGGCGTAGAAGTACTCCTTGTGCGTTTCTTCCTATTGCCAACTCATAGATCGAAGGGAGGTCCCTTATAACGCATTGACTACTACTCACACCAGGTAAAATCACTAGAGCCATTTGTTGTAAAAAAGTTGCATAATAATAAAATCTAAGGTTAGGAACAGACCACCCACCTCGATCTTGTGGTAGTGCTAGGAATTTAAGGGAGCGCCGAATTTTTGAATACTTCCATACAAAATTACTAAATATGCCATCTACTTTCTTTAAAAGTGAATCTTCAATTACTAATGGGATCGATCTAAACATATAAAGAACCTTAGGAAGCATAACCATCTTGAGTATATTACATCTTCCTATAAGAGTTAGGTGTAATCTATCTATGTTACGCAAATCTGTACTGATCTTATCAATCATGGGGATCATGTTTATATTCCAGATTGCTTCTATTTTACTACTAATTTTAATACCCAGATAAATTACCTCATCGAATCTTCGAGAGTCATTACACACGGTATTAGAATTGCATAGAATCTGGGTTTTCCCTGCATTTAGTAGATAGCCAGATTTACGGCCATATTCATAAGCTAGATTCTGAATTCGGCTGATTGCATTTACCGGGTCTGTAGTGACCACTGCCAAATCATCGGCATAGGCCATAATCTTTGTTTCAGATCCGTTGCTTTTAACTGGTGTAATTGCTTGATCTTGAAGTATTTGCTCTATGAAAATGTCAAAGAGCAAATAAAATTGGGGAACAGGGACAGCCTTGCCTTGTCCCTCTTGCGATATCTATAGCTTTTGATTCCTGCCCAGACTTGGGTTTTTCAGCGGGTTTACCCACAGACTTTTTGTTTTTTGGCCTTCTCTTTTTGTTGGTTTTAGGACTCTGGGCACTTTACCACTCCTATTCAGTGCAAAAGTGCATATGCTCTCATGGTAAATTATGTAAATGGATTAGTGCTTCCCTGTTTGGCTTATTTGATTTACTGCTAAGTCTCTAGTATAGTGCACTGTGTGCACTGTGTGTGCCCAGGGCCTGAAAATCAAATTCTGCTAGTGGGCCTGCAGCACTGATTGTGCCACCCACACAAGCAGCCTTTCAAAGGGTTCTCACACCTGCCACTGCAGTGTCTGCACGCAGTTGTGACTGCCATCTCGACTTGACAAGTGGGCCCACTTGCCAGGCCCTAACCTTCCATTTTTATACATGTAAGACACCCCTCAGGTAGGCCCAAGGTACCCCTGTGGGCAGGGTGCAGTGCATGTGAAAGGTAGGTCATGTATTGATGTGGGTGACATGTCCTGATAGTGAAATACAGTGTATTTCGTTTTTCCCTATTGAAAGGCTATCTGTCCCATAGGATAGAATGGGAGTTTACTTATAACATCTTATGAGTATATCTTTCCACTGGGACAAGTTAGGGAAATGGAGTTTAGTATGCCTGAACTCAGAATGTCGAAATGCATCTTTTAGTAAAGATAATTTTTATGTTCTGTGTTTGAAAATACCACTTTTAGAGAGCAGGTATTTTCTTGCTTAGCCATCCTGTGTGCCTCTGCTGGGTTGTGGATTGACTGTCTGGCTCTGGAGTGACAGGGGCTGGGGATGTGCATTCTCTTCAGGCAGCCACTGGGGGGTTGAGGTGTGTCCTGCCTTTCCTGGGTGAGACAGGGCTGAGCTGAATAGACCTGGGCTGCATTTAAAGTAGTGGGAGGAGATTTCCTTGCACCTGATTGGGCCTGCTCTGCCTTGGACAATGCTGTCTATACCTCCAGCCAGGAAGCTGGACCAGAGAGGACAGAACTGGTTTGGGCTGAGCACAGACACTCTCTGCCCAAAAGAACAAAGAGAAACTGAGTATAAATATTGGGGCCCAGACCCTAGAACTTTAGATTTCTGCTGAACTAAGGAACCTGCTAGGAAGAGGAGCTGGAAAAGCTGTCAGGAGGAACTGCCATTTTGCTGCGTGCTCTGCTGTGTTGGCCTGCTGCTTCCTGCTTCTGTCTTGGGCAGGGAAAGGACTGGATTGTACTTTCATCATCCTGCTGTTAGAGTTTTCTCCAAGGGTTTGAAGTAGAGCTTGCCTCATGCTGGAAGTTTTAGGGAGATAAAAGACTTCGGAGAACTCGCTGGGATCAAGGAACCTTCCAGGGAGAAGAGCTGGAAGAGCTGCCAGGAGGAGTACTGCCCCTTTGCTATTTTGTTGCTTTGCTGGGTTGGCCTGCAGTTGCTGTTTCTGCCTTGGGCAGTGAAAGGACTCAACTGAACTTTTTTTCACTTGTTGCTGAGTATCGCCAAAGACTTGAGATAGAGATTGCCTCCTGTTCACAAAGTCTCAAGGAAAGCAAACACTTCACTTACCTCTGGGTACCGCCTCAGGCACAGCATGTCTCAGTTGCCACAGAGGGAAACTGCAATTCGACACCGTCACCAAGACCGCTGGCAGTTCCGTGACTGGAAGGCACCACAGAGGGCACCGGCGCACTTCGCACCGCAACCCTGGTCTCAACGACGACAACGACCGCCGTCGCCATTGAGCCGTTGCTTGCACCGTGACCTGTGGGAACCACACTCCGCACCGCCTCGCTTCACTTCGCCAACCTGGTCTCACCTACGACACCGTGGACAGCTGGCATCGCCGCCGTGGTCCGCACCCTGGCCTGGGGGCACTGCTTGTAAGCTAGATGCAGCACTGCCCCACCCCACTCCGCTGCCACAGCCCACCAACGCCAGCCTCATCGACCGCTGATCCTCGACAGCCACGAAGCTTGCACCGTGACTGTCAGCACCGCATCGAACACCGCCACGCTTCACACCGCAGCCCTGGTCTCACCGACACCGCTGGACGATGACCACCAAGCCACTGCCTGCACCGCTACCTGAGGGCACCGCACACTGCACCGCTCCGACCGCAGCCTCAACAACTGCCGCTGCTGGAACACACTGCCGCGGTTGGCCGGAACAACAAAAAGGTACTGTTTACAATCTTCTGACATCGGCGATGGTCCGCACTGAAACGGTCGACCTACCCGGTTGGAGTTGGTTGTTTTCAGCACGGCGGTTGCACCGGACGGAGCTACTGACTTCAAGGAAATGCATTTTTAAGGTTATTCTTGCAAAGTACAGACTTTGATTATTGTATGTCGGACTTTTTATCGTTTTGGTCTTGTTTACAATAATAAATATTGGTTATTTTTCTAAACCTAGTGTGGTGTCCTTTTGTAGTGTTTTTACTGTATTACTGTGTGTTATGTGCAAATGCTTTACAAATTGCCTCTGAGATAACCCTGACTGCTCGTGCCAAGCTATCAAGGGGGTTTGAGCAGGGGTTACTTTAGAAGGGTATCCCCCTTATTCTGACTTGAAGGAAGGGCCCCCATTTGGACAAAGGTGCAAACCATTGCCAACTTGAGACCCCCATTTCTAACATTGGTTGGCAGCGGTGGGATAGGACTTGCATTTGCACTTGACCTACAGTGATTAGTGTATGCTACTGCCATAACGCAGACCATTACATACCATAAACTGCCATTCCCTGTTTGCCTTCTGGAAGTATTATTGAGAACCGGAACTCTGGTTAGTTGTTGTACCTGTGAGGCCTTGACAAAATGGAAATCAACTTTTGGCACTTGTACATCTACACGATGAAGGAGCTACAAGTCTTTTGCAAGGAGAGGGGGTTAACTGTGAAGAGGATATCCACAAGGCGGGATCTTAAGGCAGCCCTGTTTTGTTATGAGGAAACACGTTGGGTAGCAGCATTACCAGATGACTCTGAGGAGGAGTCTGAGGGGGAGGATCTCCAGCCAGAGTATCAGGAGGGCAGTGGCCCTGAGAAGGAAACATGGGGGGAAAGATGGGCTCGGGAAGAAAAGAGTAGGATCCGAGATCGTGATCAGAGACTGAGAGAGTTCGACCGGGTACTCAGGAGGGCTGAGGCTAAGAGAGCCTTAGCCCAGTAAAAAAGAAAAGTATGTTGCTCAGGAGCTGTGCTTGGCAGGGCTGGAGGTAGAAGCCATGAGGATGGAGTTCAGCTTAGATGGTGGCAGCAAAAGTGGTAGGTCCAATACTGACTAGGGAGATGTACACACACACAGACTTGGTGCCCTGCCTCAAGCAGGGGGTTGACATACACCAAGGGGTTCAGGATTGTGAGGTAACTCCAGTGGTGCACAGAGTCCCTGAGGTGGATTGGGGAACTGGTACAGGGGATCATATTCCTAGTGGTGGGAAGGACATTCTACTGACTCTAGATGAGAGGTGCAGGGAGAGGGGTTCCCCTATGGTAGAAGCCCTGGTAATTGAGTATGGAGACCACCCAGAAGAGTATGGGTTGAGCGACAGCAACAGTCAGACATTGTCTCACCAGTCTTCTGAGGGTGATGTGGGGTAGTTTGCTGAGGCACTGGATGGTTGAGTGAAGGGTACTTTGGTTGACACATGTGAGGGACTGTGTAATTTAGATGCTGAAGAGCATATGTTCAGTCCCTGTTTTCCAGAGCTATGCCAACACCCGGTGGAGTATGAGTTCTCTGACCACAGGGAACTTGCACTGGAGGCAGACCTTTTGGTGGATTCCAGAGGGTCTGAAGAAGCTTTTGGGGATGATGCTGAAGGAGGTGGCTCAGGTTTTTTCCAACCAGGTGAGGTAGGGGAGGTTGATAGTGACCCAGATAGATCCCAGTGTAGTGGGATGGGTGAGGGGTCCCATGTCCTGTCTCTGAGTAGAGGAAGTGGGGGTGGGCTGAGTCCCAAGGTGCCCGAGACCCCGCCCCAGGGCCTGGATGGTTCCATGAGGGAATACCAGGAGGGGGCCTAGTCTGTACTGAGAGGCCATCCCCTGAGGGGGATCCCAAAGTCTCAGGTGAGCTGGGGGACTGTTGTAACCAGCATTCCAAAAATATAACACAAGCCTGGATTTCACAGAGAGTACACAATGTTCATAGTGGGGTAGCTAGTGAAGTGGGGAAGCCTTTCCACCCAATTATTCCTGGCCATTGGTCCAGTATAAGCTACAACCTGCCACCCTCATTCTGTTCAATTTTCTTAAAAACAAGGAACTTATGTGACTTGAATCCGCTAAAAAAACCACCCTCCTCCTAGTCTAAGAGTGAGGGATACTTGAAAATAAGAGAAAGTGTGAGTAGATACCTCATGTACGCAACACCAGGGAGGCTACCAGCAGGTTCTCGCCAGCATGCCCACGTGTATCATCATCGGTTATCTACTCACTTAGAAAAACTGAAAAGTGTAAATAGTGTCCAGTAGGAGAATAGACAAAGTAGAAAAGATTTTTGACGTACTTCAACATATAATACCCCGTGTAATATGTGAAGAACAGAGTGTTCTTAAAATAAAATTGAGATAAGACTCACAGTTTATCCAGCCCTCTTTATTCGTATTTGCGAGCTTACTCAAAGTAAAAGCACTGCATGTTGCAAGCCTTGTCAAAGTGGGCCAACATGTTTCATTGCCAAAGCACAGTCGCGGCAAATTCGTCAGGGAACGAGGTGTGTCATTCACCTTACTGGACAGAAACCCTGTACTGCGGATTCACTAATGCACAATAAAATATAATAAAAACAATTCCTTCTTATCTCACTGATCAAGTGGCTCAGAGCTTCCCATTATCTACTCTTCCCCACATATAGCCCCAATTACCATGTAGAGGCCGAGGGCATTCATACCGGCCAATACCATGCCAAACAGGAGTTCTCAACTTCAGAACCTTCACTCTCATAAAGCACTTCTGTTGCTTTTCGTGGTACCTGTAAAAACACACACCGTCAGTAGTCGTGTTCATATCCCGCCATATGTATCAATCCGACTTCTATGTACTCAAATCCATTCCATCAAATAGAAGTCAGAAATCGGTGTTTCTACAAGCCCCCTCGCTCGCACCCGATTATCTGACCTCCCCGTCTACTACAACTCAGGGGATTTGGTCCCATCTCCAAGTAACCAGCTTGTTATCTGATCACCTCGCCTCCCACCTGCGATCAGTCGGACTCCCATTCATCACATCCAGCCACTGTGTTTGTGTCTATTCCAACGATTGTCAGTATCCCCGTCACCCGAACCGGGTCCCTACTCCTTACCGCGTCTATCAGCTGCACTCGCCTTGTCTCGTCCCAGCCTTCAATTGACGCGGAACCTGGACGTATTTAAAAGGACCGCGCATTACGCTCTACGTGTGTTACCGTGTTCACGTGTCGTCAGGGCTGTCCGTTCTTGACTCTAATGCGGGCGCCATTTTGTAATGGGTTTCCTTCCCAATTCACAACATTTAAACTAGCTCGTGCACAACCTCCAGAGTCCATAAATCACAACCAATAAATACTATCGCTGTCCATGAACATTACTACTATGGTTGCCATCCCTAGTCAGTACCCCACTTTACGAATTCAGTCAGGTGTTGAACCTCTTGCTGTAACTCAGGGACTCCATTCTTACAACCCCCCCACTTCTTTTACTCATTTATTCACTTTTATGAGGCAACTACCTCACAAATTTCCTCACCAAATTTTAATTTCGAAAAACCAGGGACAGTATCCATTCATCCCATGTCCATCTGGCTAAACTTTTCATTTTCATCATCCTTTATATTGTTGCCGTTAGTTCACAAATTTGAGACATAAGTGTCAGCAAGGGTGATCATCACCAAAACAAAGGAGCGGTATTTCCTTTTACCAAATTGCATGAGCGCTAGGGGCCCAGATACTAAAAATCGTCCTAGCGACTCACTTTGTTCCATTCTATAGAATCATTCAAGCCCTGCTCCTCAGCCTTCTCGGAAAAAATCCACCGGGCTTCTTTTGTAGCAAGTATTCTGTCGATACAGTCACTGTCAGCCACTACTCTCTCCGACACCACCCACTTGAGTGCTCTCAGATCATGTTTCTGTTCAACAAAATGCTGTACCAAACGCGTTGTAAGTTTGCCTGCTTTTATGGTGCTTAAATGCTCTTGAATGCAGATCTTAATCTTCCTTGAGGTTAACCCAATGTAATACAGCCCGCACTGGCACGTGAGTCTGTATATTACATTTGTCGTGTTACAGTTGGAAAACTTGTTTAAATACCATGTTTTCCCATTCCTCAACTGTACCTCATTGGTTTTTTCGGTCAGAGTACAAACCGAGCAACTTCCACATGGATAATGTCCACCTGGTAGTGTTGTGTTGTGTTTTCTCAGGGGGCGCGTATGTACCAACTTATCTTTTAAATTACACGCCCTTCTGAACGCAAATCTTGGGTCAGGCATTTTAAAACTTGCAGTCGACAACAGTGGCCAATGCTTACGCATTATTTGTCTGATGCTTGATGCTAAGGGGTCATAGGTCATTACCGCAGGCAGACATTCTTGAGATTGTCTTACATTCCTGTCTAAGAGGACTTCCCTCGGGATGTTACGAGCTCTCTTATGTGCTCTGTTGATCACTTTTTTAGGGTAAGCTCTCTGTACCAGTTTTTTTGACAGATCTTCTGCTTGCTGGGTGAATGTTTCCACCTTTGAACAATTTCTTCGGTGTAGGAGAGTAGGATCTGCTTCACATGGGTACCCCCACTTTTTGCTGATGCTTCACTGTTTTTCGACATTAGTCTGGCTGGGGCCCTGCTAATCAGGACCCCAGCCTAGCTGCTTCCTCTCTAAAATGGTTTCCATGTGCCTTAGGCACATCACTGATTGGAATCTGGAGTACCCTTATAAGTCCCTAGTATATGGTATACTATGTACCAAGGGCATAGGTACCTCAGAGGCCTACCAGGGGCTGCAGCATGTATTATGCCACCCCTGGAAGGCCATCCAAACTGACACCACAGGTCTGCTACTGCAGCCTGGGTAAGGTGGTGCATGCACCCCTTACTGTGATATAGGTTACCTATATCACTACATACTTACACATATATAAACCTATAAGTCACTCCTTTAGCAGGCCTTATCAATCCTGAAGGCAGAGTGCTTGGTTCTTATGTGAGAGGGTGCCACTGCATGAGCAGGGCCCCTCTGCAGTGCCCAGAGTCCATTCTCTGGGGCTGTTTGTAAATGCGGTTAAACCATATACTCTTAAGTGCATTATATCCTCGCGGTAGAATGCTAACTTTGGAATGACTGCATCAAAACATGTCGTGTTTGGTGTCAAACATCTTGGAATACTACCCCCCCGCCAATCCTGGCAGCGGGGGTAGCATTCCACCCTTCTAGAGGGAGAGACATGTACACACTGGTCTACCCGGTAACTTCTTCCTAAAGCCCTGGCATCACAAAATGGATGCTGCTGCCACAGACACAAGTCTGGCCTCCTGCTGCTGGACGAAACTCCGGCAGGGGAGGCCTGAACAATAGGTTTCCTGTTGCAGGGAGGTGTGACCACCTCCCCAGACAGGATAATGTGTATTGGGGCTGGGCGGGAGCACCCTCTGGGTGCTTTGAAGTCCTGCACTGGGGGCACATTTGGTGTCCCTAGTGCATACCCCAGTTCAAACCGGATCAGGGGCTTCCAGCCCCTGCTTTGGTGCGAACTGGACAAAGGAAAGGGGTGTAGCCACCCCTCTGCCCTGACCCACCCATAGGTGGGGCCACAGAGTAGTCCAACCCCTAAACTTGGTATAAGTATAGGAACCCAGTCCTTAGGACTTTAGATTATCCCTGGACGAAACTCTGAAACTGAATCCTGGACCTTCGACGCTCTACTCACGATTAGAGGACAGAAGAATCTCCCTTGGGGTCAAGGAGTGACTCCCCTGCTTGGCAGGCACCAAAGAAGCATCTGTCCGGTTCGCATTTCTGAAGCTCCCGCTGGACGCCGAAGTCATCGCATCACCAGAGGTGGATTCTCAGACTTCCCGAGGCTACCCTGAGTCCCCAGCAAAGCTGAGGCCCGTAGTTATCGTGGGTGACTTGAGACCGTGACCCCTGGACACCGAGCACATTTGCAAGTGCATCCTCTTCTGGGTCTCCCACGAAGTCGTACTTTGGGCTCCGAGTAGCCCTAGCCTCCAGCACCAACTGCACCGAAGATCACTGGCCTCCACTCCACGAGTGTCCTGTGAGCCAGATCCACGTGCGACGTCTCGAGGCTCCTTCGCGGTCGCTAGCCCGTTGGCTAGTAGCCCTTAACGAAGGCCAATCTTTTTCTTACTTGGCTTCCTGGTTGCTCCAGGCCTGCCCTCACTTACCCTCGCTGGGTGAGTTCCCCAGACCTTGCTGGTCTGCACCATCGACGATCTTCCTCTGCATCGAGACTTGCCGTTGCCAAGGCTTGTTGGGTCCAATCCGGTCGCCGACACCTCAGCACTCGACAGACATCGTGTACTAGCCCGAATCCTGCTCCTGGTCGCCGACAACGCCTCCTGGACCTCGTGGCTGAAGAGTCAAGACGACCGTCAACGCACCTGAAGCACTCGACATCGGTGGGCATCTGTCCATCGCCTTCCTGGTCACTGGCTAGTGACCGAGACTCTGTCCCCTCTGCTTTCAGGTTCTTCAGATCTCCGATCCACTCTTGGATCCACCCGGACACTTTCCACTTCGTCGCCAGCAGCACTTTGCAGCAGATCGCCATTCAAATCGACGACGAAACCCGACCCCGAAAGGCACCTATGCACCCGGCTTCCCTGGGTGAGGTAACACGAGTACTCCGGTGCTCCAGTGGGTAGAGACTCTTCAAAGTCCTAGATCTCAAAGGGTTTGCTCCAAGTCCTCCTTTAAGTGTCCCTTTTCTTTAATTTCCCGATCACGACTTTCTCCATAGAAGTCAACGGCGTATCGCGGTTGTGTATTTACACTGCACGCGTCCCCAGTGGGTCCCCTGTGTCACTACCTTGGGTGGTTCCTTGTGGTCCAAGCACTTCTAGAGGCTCTAGGCCTAGTGTCTAGTTCAGTCGTGGTTCTTATACCACTTTATTGGTATATGGTTTGGTATGCCCCTAGGGCCCAAACGTGTATTTGTGCTATTACTGTGTTTAAATAACTTCTAACTTATGTACTTCGAACTCTAGCCTCATAAAGAGACTAGAGGGGTGTGTTTAGCAATAAATACATATATTTTGAATATATACCTGGTGTGGTGCTCTTTCATTTGATCACTCAAGAGATTATAGACTGGTAAAACAAGCTGCTTTACATTCCTTCAAGACTTAGCCTGAAGGCTGCTCTCCATAGCTACCACTAGGATAGCTTTCAATAAGGTTGTCTTTAACCTATCTCCAATAAGGGGTTGTTTGGACTGGTGCAAGGTGCCCACTATAATTAGTGGACAGCATATGCCAGGCCAACTTCTCACATTCGGTACCTTAAAAACTGGCCTACGGGCAAATTATCCTGCAGTGCCCTGGGGTGGAATGACTGATAATGTAAGACAGAGTTCCTGTCTGTCCCCTTCTGGTGTACCATCGTACACAGTTTATTATCCTGTGCCACAATCTCCAAGTCCAAGTATATGGCGTGTCCTCTGCTAATGGTCCAAGTAAACTTCAGACAGGGGTCTCGACCATTGAGCCAATTTAAAAATTCAAGTAGGCCTCCCTCCTCGCCGGTCCAAATACACAAGACGTCGTCTATATACCTCCTCCAGAGACAAATATGTCTCTGGAAGGGGTTAGACGGATGGTCCAAATGATGTTCCTCAAACTGTCCTACATAGATGCAGGCCAGACTGGGCGCAAAAGTTGCGCCCATTGATGTTCCGGACACCTGTAACTACAAGTCATCCTTGTAGCAAAAGTAATTCCGTGTTAGGGCCAATTCAATGCACCATAACACGAAGGACTGAGGGGTGTCATAAAACCACTCCTGAGCCCCAAGGGCACGCGCTGCTGCCACCAGTGTGGCCTCTTGGGGTATGCTTGTATACAATGACTCAATGCCATTGTTACAAGAAACTGCAAAGTGGGATCAAAGTCCATATCTTCTAAGATGTTCAAGATGTCCGTTGTGTCCTTGACATATGAGGGTTGTTTAAGAACAGACTCCCTTAAGAAAAAGTCAGCAAATTGCGACAACGACTCCAGGACAGATGAAATCCCTGAAACTATAGGGCGTCCAGGCAGGGGCCGTTGGGCTTTGTGCACCTTCGGGATTATGTAGAAGGCCGGTGTCCTGGGCTTGGTATTAATCAGGAACTCTGCCTCCTTACTCGTGATCCATTTATTACTCTTTGCCTCAGCTACCCTTGTATTGATCACTTCCTGTAATTCATTAAGGGGATCCCTAAGCAGGGGATGGTAATTCTTCCGTTCACTCAATAGTCTATGGACCTCAGTGTCATAATCACTTGAGTTCATCACTACGATCGCCCCGCCTTTATCGGCAGACTTGATCGTTATTAGGTCATTGTCCTGTAGACTCTTCACCGCCTTCCAATCATTTTGACTCATGTTGTTAAATGTATGATGTGTGTTCAGTTGTTCTAACTTGGAAATTTCTTCTAAGACTTTACGTTCAAACACCAGGACCTCTGGGCCCATGGATGAACTTGGAGGACAAAACTGGGACGGACGGCGTAAATTAGTTGTAAATAAAGACTGGCACTCAACTTCTTTCGTGGCAAAAAACTTTTTTAGTTTAATCTTCCTCATGGTTTCATGGAACTCCGTTCTGCATTTAAATGCGTCATGCCTTGGGGTGGGGACATAGCCCAAACCTTTATTCAAGACCCTATGTTCATCAGTTGTTAGTTGATAACTGGATAGATTCATTACAATGTCATTCAGAACATAGTCCTCCCGCGACTGCGTGTTATTCGCGGCAAGTACATTGGCCATTGTTGTCCCTGGTTTTGACGAACACGGCCTCTGCTCCTTTGTCCTCCACCCCTGTTGCCCCTCTGCGTTTGCCCTAAAAAAGAACGTAACAGCACACCCAGATCTTCATTTGATATAGTTTTTGGGTCAAATCGCACCCTCCCTTGATTGGTCACCTGTGCTGACTCTTCCTCTTCACTGGTTGTATTGTCAAAAGTCCAGTTTTGAGGAGTTCTCCTCTGTTGCTGCCGCCCTCCCCTTTGGTAATTCGATTGGGGAGCCTGCTCACTGCCTGGTTGATAATATTTATCCTCTACATAAGGAAAAGCCCATTCATGTGAGTATCTATCTAAATTCCTTTTCAGGCCTTTTATTTTCTGATTGACCATATAATTTTTGTAGTCGACCAAATCCTCTTGGATCCGTTGCAACTGCTCCTTTGTGTCGGCGATGGTCGTGTCCCTTTTCAAAGTCTCTTCCAATTCTAAAATCTCAGCCAATAACTCATCACTGAGTCTCTTGGCTGTATTAATAATTAAGATCAGCCAGTCTCTTGTACATTTATTGGCAATATAACTCCAATCAACCCTGAACTTTTTATCCTCAAGGAAAATCCTCGGTTCTATCCTGACCAATAAACTAGCAGGGGCAGCTCCCGCCCGGAGATACTCAGTCATCAAAGCCCCATGTAGGGCTACCCCTACTTGTCGTTTTTTGGTATTGCTCAGTCTTTCCCATTCTTCTCTGACAGAGCTTGTATTGGTCAAAGGGGAGTCAGGGAACAAAGACGGTCCCGATAGGATGGCTGCTATCTGATCGTCTGTAAACGCTAAACAATTCCTGTCCATTCCTAAAACAATGTGAACAGGCACACAAGTCAACACGAACTGCAACAGAAATGTAGCTATTCAATGGGGTTCATATCACAACCAGCCAACTTGATTCAATGCAGGTCAATATATTAAAAACATATATGTGCTCTCACGGCTGAGCCGCCGTACAATACTCTTCACAAACAGGAGCATTAGAGGGTAAACATCCAGGCTGCCCTCCACTCAAGTAACCAAAAATATAACACAAGCGTGGATTTCACAGAGGGTACACAATGTTCATAGTGGGGTAGCTAGTGAAGTGGGGAAGCCTTTCCACCCAATTATTCCTGGCCATTGGTCCAGTATAAGCTACAACCTGCCACCCTCATTCTGTTCAATTTTCTTAAAAACAAGGAACTTATGTGACTTGAATCCGCTAAAAAAAACACCCTCCTCCTAGTCTAAGAGTGAGGGATACTTGAAAATAAGTGAAAGAGTGAGTAAATACCTCACGAACGCAACACCAGGGAGGCTACCAGCAGGTTCTCGCCAGCATGCCCATGTGTATCATCATCGGTTATCTACTCACTTAGAAAAACTGAAAAGTGTAAATAGTGTCCAGTAGGAGAATAGACAGAGTAGAAAATATTTTTAACGTACTCCAACATATAATACCCCGTGTAATATGTGAAGAACAGTGTTCTTAAAATAAAATTGAGATAAGACTCACAGTTTATCCAGCCCTCTTTATTCGTATTTGCGAGCTTACTCAAAGTAAAAGCACTGCATGTTGCAAGCCTTGTCAAAGTGGGCCAACATGTTTCATTGCCAAAGCACAGTCGCGGCAAATTCGTCAGGGAACGAGGTGTCATTCACCTTACTGGACAGAAACCCTGTACTGCGGATTCACTAATGCACAATAAAATATAATAAAAACAATTCCTTGTTATCTCACTGATCAAGTGGCTCAGAGCTTCCCATTATCTACTCTTCCCCACATATAGCCCCAATTACCATGTAGAGGCCGAGGGCATTCATACCGGCCAATACCATGCCAAACAGGAGTTCTCAACTTCAGAACCTTCACTCTCATAAAGCACTTCTGTTGCTTTTCGTGGTACCTGTAAAAACACACACCGTCAGTAGTCGTGTTCATATCCCGCCATATATATCAATCCGACTTCTATGTACTCAAATCCATTCCATCAAATAGAAGTCAGAAATCGGAATACCAGGAGGGGGCCTAGTCTGTACTGAGAGGCCATCCCCTGAGGGGGATCCCAAAGTCTCAGGTGAGCTGGGGGACTGTTGTAACCAGCATTCCACCAGTTCTGGTGTCTGGCAGCACCCCTTCCGTTGGGAGGGTGCATATGTCCATAGCAAGGGGTGAGCGGGGGAGACAGTCCCTAGTGGAAGGACCTCAGAGGTTGCCAGCTCTGAGGTCAGAGCACACCAGGACTGACCCTGGTGAGGCTACTTCTGGCCTGGGGGGTCTTCACGCACTGTCAGGTGGACCGGAGGCAGGAGACTTGCGCCAGGGAGACTTTCGCACAACTCAAGAGGAGTGTGTTTCCCTTGGGGGGGGTGAACTCCCCCGGAAGTCCTGGATTGCCAAGCACAGGTCCAGCCTAAGGGTACAGACCATGGGTTGGAGGACCAGGTCCAGGGTGTCCCCCCTGACCTGGAGAAAGGGGCAACTGCTAACAGTGCCCATACCGGTTTGTGTTCTGGGGTACCGCTCCAGGTGGGAGGGTGCAGAGCCGAAGGGCGGAGGACAGGGTGTGGGAGAGCCCACCCCAGTTTGTTGTTCTGCCGCAGGGTGCAGAATTTAGGCTAATGTACCCATTGCAGGATAGCACCCCTGAACTGGTGGGCAAATTGTGCAGGACACCTGCCACAGGTGACCTGACAATTCTGGAGTCTGGAGCTACCGTTCCCGATGGGAGGGTGCAGAGCCCCAGTGGGGAGGACAGGGTGTGGGAGAGCCCACCCCGGTCCATTGTTCAGCCTCAGGGTACAGACCCTGGGCTGGTGGGCCAGTGTCAGGAGGCCATACGTGACATGGCAGGGGGAAGAGTGGACAATGGGTGCCAGTCACCTGGGCCTACCGCTCCCCACTCTCTGATGCCACAGACGTTAGAGAGCCCTGAGAGGCATGAGGCTTGGCTCTCGTCACTAATAGCTGTCAGTGGCCCCTGTGGCTTGCTGTCCTGGTGGACAGAGTTGCCCGTGGGGGGGGGGGACAGGAGTCACACCCCGGGGGTGGACTGGAACACAACACTGTGTTGGCCATGGTGGTGCTGTCCACCTGCTGGGACACACCTGTGAGCAAGCTAAGGTTAGGTGCTGCACAGATGGGGTCCACAGGTGAGGAGAAGGGTCCCCCGGGCTTAGTGGGCCCGGAGAGTATGGACAGAGGGATCCAACTGGGTTCAGCAAGGCGTAGAACCAGAACGTGCCCCCGCTGTCTATGTTCTATCGCCCCAAGCAGGGAAGTCCATCAAGGGATTGATTAGTCTACCTTGGCTTTAGGCTGGGAGGGGGTTGTGTTAGTCTTGGCTTTTTCAGCGGGTTTACCACAAGACTTTTTGCTTTTTGACCTCCTGTTTTTGACCCTGATTTTGTTGATTTTAGGACTATGGGCACTTTACCACTGCTATTCTGTTCTAAAGTGCATATGCTCTCCTGGTAAATTATGTAAATGGATTAGTGTTTCCCTGTGTGGCTTATTTGATTTACTACTAAGTCCCTAGTATAGTGCACTGTGTGTGCCAAGGACCTGTAAATCAATTGCTGCTAGTGGGCCTGCAGCACGGATTGTGCCACCCACATAAGCAGCCTTTCAAAGTGTTCTCAGACCTGCCACTACAGAATATGCGCGCGGTTGTGCCTGCCATGTCGACTTGGCAAGTGCGCCCACTTTCCAGGCCCTAACCTTCCCTTTTCTTACATGTAAGACACCCCTCAGTTAGGCCCAAGGTACCCCTGTGGGCAGGGTGCAGTGTATGTGAAAGGTAGGACATGTACTGGTGTGAGTGACATGTCCTGATAGTGAAATACAGTGTATTTCGTTTTTCCCTTTTGAAAGGCTATCTGTCCCATTGGATAGAATGGGAGTTTACTTATAACATCTTATGAGTATATCTTCCCATTGGGACAAGATGAAGAAATGGTGTTTAGTATGCCTGAACTCAGAATGTCAAAATGCATCTTTTGCTAAAGATAATTTTTATGTTCCGTATTTGAAAATACTACTTTTAGAAAGTAGGTATTTTCTTGCTTAGCCATCCTGTGTACCTCTGCTGGGTTGTTGATTGATTGTCTGACTTTAGTGTGACATGGGCTGGGGATGTGCATTCTCTTCAGGCAGATACTGGTTGGGTTGAGGTGTGTGCTGCCTTTCCTGGGTGAGTCAGGGCTGAGCTGAATAGACCTGGGCTGCATTTAGAGTAGTGGGAGGAGATTTCCTTTCACCTGCATAGGCCTGGTCTACCTTGGATAATGCTGTCTCCACCTCCTGCCAGGAAGGTGGACCAAAGAGGACAGAACTGGTTTGGGATGAGCACAGACACTCTCTGCCTAAAAGAACAAAGAGAAACTGAGTATAAATATTGGGGCCCAGACCCCAGAACTTTAGATTACTGCTGAACTAAGGAAGAAGAGCTGGAAAAGCTGTCAGGAGGAACTGCCACTTTTCTGCGTGCTCTGCTGTGTTGGCCTGCTGCTTGCTGCTTCTGTCTTGGGCAGGGAAAGGAGTGGATTGTACTTTAATCATCCTGCTGTTAGAGTTTTCTCCAAGGGCTTGAAGTAGAGCTTGTGTCCTGTTGGAAGTCTCAGGGAGATAAAACACTTCGGAGAACTCGCTGTGATCAAGGAACCTGCCAAGGAGAAGAGCTGGAAGCGCTGATAGGAGGAGTACTGCCCCCTTGCTGCTTTGTTGCTTTGCTGGGTTGGCCTGCAGTTGCTGCTTCTGCCTTCGGCAGTGAAAGGACTGAACTGAACTTTTCTTCACTTGTTGTTGAGTATCTCCATGGGCTTGAGATAGAGCTTGCTTCCTGTTCACAAAGTCTCAGGGACAGCAAAGACTTCACTTACCTCTGGGTACCACCTCTGAGACCGCATGTCTCAGTTGCCACAGAGGGGAACCACAACCAGACACTGTCACCAAGACCGCTGACGGTTCCGTGACCGGAAGGCACTGCAGAGGGCACTGCCACACTTCGCACAGCAACCCTGGTCTCACCGACGATGACGACCGCCGCCGCCTTTGAGCCGCTGCTTGCATAATGACCTGTGGGCACCACACCACCTCGCTTCACTCCGCCACCCTGGTTTCACCGACGTCGCCGTGGCCAGCTGACATTGCAGCCGTGGTCTGCGCCGTGGTCTGTGGGCACCGCTCGTAAGCTACACGCAGCACCGCCCCACTCCGCTGCCCACCAACGCCAGTCCCATCGACCGCCGATCCTCGGCGGCCACCGAAGCTTGCACCGTGACTGTCAGCACCGCAACGAGCACTGCCCCTCTTCGCAGCGCAGCCCTGGTCTCACTGATGCCACAGGATAACCGCCACTGAGCCGCTGCCTGCACCGCGACTGAGAACACCGCACGCCGCACGGCTCTGCTCACACCACAGCCTCAACGACCACCGCCGCTGGAACACACCACCGTGGTCGGCCGGAACAACAAAAAGGTACTGTTTACATGCCTTCTGGCGCCGGTCAGCACCGACGCTGTCGACCGAACCGGTTGGATATGGTTGTTTTCAGCACCATGGTAGCACCGGATGGAGCTACAGACTTCAAGGAACTGCATTTTTAAAATTATTCTTGCAGAGTACAGATTTTGATTATTGTATGGCAGACTTTTTATCGTTTTGGTCTTGTTTACACAGATAAATATTGGTTATTTTTCTAAACCTAGTGTGGTGTCCTTTTGTAGTGTTTTCACTGTATTACTGTGTGTTATGTGCAAATGCTTTACACATTGCCTCTGAGATAAGCCTGACTGCTTGTGCCAAGCTACCAAGGGAGTGAACAGGGGTTATCTTAGAAGAGTATCCCCCTTATCCTGACTAGAAGGAAGGGTCCCATTTGGACAAAGGTGCAAACCATTGCCAACTAGAGACCCCCATTTCTAACAGGGACATTTATCTTTATGTGTGAAAGTGAGGTATGATTAGTGGGGTGGACCTTTTGCGCAGAGGGAAATTGTACTGATCAGGGTGATTCCCTGTCAGTCGAGGTTTCATTCGAATGTGTGTTGGAGTGGATCGGAAAGTGTTCTTTTCAATTATTTCTTGCATGATTGAATTCTGTCAATTTCTTTAGTGAAGAAGCCAATTATTTATTGCCATTGCATTGTATTTGTTTGCATGTGTGTTGCTGAAGTGAGTGCGTTTGTGAAAATTGTAAAGGAGGGTGAAATGCCGCAAGGAGTGAGACTGACGTCACAGTGTGCCGTGTTGGAATTGGTCAGTTGGTGTGAAGCTGTGCTGCTATTGGTTGTCTACATCACAGAGTACTGTGCTGTGTTTGCCTGTTGATTTGAAATGAGAATTGTGAGTAAATTATTGGGTCCTGCTTTGAAACAAACAATTCTAATTGTGAATATTGACGTATCTATCCGAAAATGAAATGTTTTAAGGTCATACGTGATTTGATTAGGAGAGATGTGACCATAGCTGCTAGAGAAGGTGAAGAGGCACCACCCGAAGATATTGCACGTCATTATATGGTGATAAATGTAGGACTGCACATTTGTATTTGGCTTAATCAATGCCACAAGATCACTGAGAAAGAAGGTGCACTGCCATTTCCACCCTATGGTACATTTAATGTGAGAATCATTGAAAACTTGAACAGCATGCAGCTCATGCCAGAGAGAAAGAGAGAGAGCGGGGAAGAGCTAGAAAGGCAGTGCATACTTATGCTGACACTGGGTGGGATGCAGAACAGAATAGGTGGAGAGCTGATATGATAGAAGGTGCAAAACTATATCCAGCATTAACAAGCGATGAGGTGGAGAAAGGGAATGAGAAGAGAAGGAAAGAGAAGAGAAGAGAGAAAGGGAACAAGAAACAGAAGAGGGAGATGAACACTGTGATAGAGACACTAATGATAGACTTTTAGATGTATTGTTGTCAGAACGACTATCTTCGTATAATGAGATTTAAACTGTGGGAGGTGGAAATGTTAATGCAAGTGGAAATACTGGGTTGGCTACTGCACTAGTAAATGTGATCCCTAATGGGATGGGGGTTTCTCCTGTGAATAAGGACCAGAATGTGATGGGGACTATTTCTATGAATCAAAATTCAATGGGAGGGAATTCAGGGATGTGTGCTCCTGTCACCTACCCCACTCTTAATGCCCCGGATGCTCTGACTGTTCCTGTTACCATTGGACCAGTGGTTCCTATATATAACTCTGGTTCCATGGGAAACAGGACTCACAGTTTGGCTGTCCCTGCTCTGCAGCGAGCTTCAGAAAATGCACACACAAGTTTGAGGGTAGGAGAATTTGTACCGTTAATCCCAATGAATTCAAGTTCCCCTTGTGGTCCGGGTGCAGACCCAACCATGAATCAGACTGGGTTTGGACTTTTAAGGTCATTCTAGAGATTTCCAGATTTGGGTTCGATCACTTGAGAGCCACCCTTGAATACGCATAGTAGCACACCCAGAACAAATAGAAATTGAAGGAGAAACTTATGGTGGCACAAATGAAAGCTGCCCAGAGGGGTCGTCAGAGTCAGCCGCTCGTAGGGAATGTCCCTCCTATGCAAGGACTGTATGTGTATCAACAGTGAGCCCCAGGGATGCAAGGTGGAGGAGGATTTCAGTCACAGGGTAGTGGTCGGAGTGTCCCCATTGATCCAAGTACTGAGATATCAATCTCAATACATTGAAAATATCTGACCCGTGCCACTACTGTAATAGGTTGAGGCATTGGAAGCGAGAATGTTGTCTCAATCCTGCAAATCAAGGTAAAATCCAGGGTGTGATCAGTCTCAGAATAATAATTCGATGCAGCCACAGAATGTACTGAGACCAAGGTCTCAGAATTTTAGTGTACCACAAGCCCCAGTGATGCAGGTTCCACAAACCCCAATGCCACAGCAAGCTGCTGATGGGCCTAGATTTGCTTCAAATCAAGTCCCAAATGTGAATCAGAATGTATTTCAAAATAAAACCCCTTACCAACAGTATCCCATGTTTGATACAACGGAGAATTACGGCATTGATCACTATTCCTGACAGTGCCTTAGGGGGGAGGAAGATTACATGCTTGGTGCAGTCTTGGGGGTAGACCTGAGTGGTCCATATGTAGATGGTGAGGTAAATGGCCACACCATATCATTCTTGGTTGATACTGGTGCTGCCCATTCTACTGTGAGAACATTGGAAGTTCCAAACCTACCACTTTCAGGAAAGAGAATCCAAGTCATAGGTGTTGCAAATGAGCAATCCAGTAACTGAGAATGTGCCCGTAAAATTAGGAAGTTGTGAGGGTAATCCCCAATTTGTGGTCTGTGATTCGAGTCCTGTGAGTTTGTTGGGACGTTATTAGTTGTTCAAACTGAATTGGACCATTTATTGAACCCCAACAGGGATAAAATTCCAGATTTGTGATGAAGAAGTGGTTTTCAGATTGGCTAATCAGAGCATAATCAATGAATTGTTCCCAATGATGACGAATGAAGTATTACCCTTGGATCTTGGACATACAGTGAGGTCAGAGGTTTTGTCATGTAGTTCCTAGTAATACATAGGATCTGCGCATTTAGATAACATAAACTAAGGGACTGGTGTTCAGACTGATTCCAGACACCCCGGTAGGATATGTTAGCCTTTAGACCAGCTAGCTCACAGTGGCACCATCAGCCCCCTAACCTTATCAAGGAGCGAATAGTTTCTGACAACTATCGAACATGACAACCCTTGATCCTTCAGGGATCGTGGAAACAGTACAGCACTTTTTGCTCAGTCAAACATACTCACTTAATCTCAGAGAGATATACAGAATAAACGATGGCGACATTTTCAATAAGCATTTATTGAACCAGCGTCATTCTAGTATAAAACATGTTCGATGCGACAATCATTAGACAGAAACAGATATATACAATTACAAGCACCGACAGGGTAAATAAAAGATAGAATTGTACCATGGTGCTAAAACAGTAAATATATGCAGGCATATCGATACATGGCAGTAATTGAGCAACTACGATGCAAACCCTACCTAAGTGTACTTAAGTGTACCTAGCATGTGTGTAGGTGTGAAGCCAAGAATCACCTAGGAAAGAGCCAACCCTATTACCTGATGGGAGAGAATGAAGGACCCCGTCTTGGTCTCAAGTTAGACACCCTGCAAGGGATGTCAAACCACTACGCCCTGGAACTGCTGCAGGCCGGGACCTCAGCATCTAGTGTCAGCGTGAAAGCTTCTCCTCTGGTTGCCCAGTGAAGATGTGGTTCTTTTATACCCGAAAAGTACCCTGAGGTGTTCTACCTAGATGTGCAGTGGTACTGTGGGTCTGTCATTCAAGGATGATAGCAGTGACATTTGTACAGAGTTATTATACAGAAGATGGTAATCCTGCCGTGCATGTCCTAGGCAGGGGATTAAGATATGATGCTAAGAATCCTCCTGCACTCCCTGACAACTTTGGAAAAAACACGCTCAGCAGCTGACACAGGTCAAGCACTTAAATTCCAACAGTTCCAAGAATATCCTGCGAGTGCCGCTACTTCCGACATCTGCTGCTGAAGGATGTCAATTAGGCAACAAAGTTCATAGAAAAGGAAGGCGCACTCTGATTGCAATCACTTCAAAACCATGTGTAGTGCCAAAATTTCTCTCTTTATTGATAATACTTTAACTGTAAAATAGGCACACAGCCAACGCGTTTCGTTCCCTTGTGCCAGGGGAACTTCCTCAGGGCTAAATCAAGGTTGAATGAGACACCCCTTTACAATCATGTGGGTGTTAAAACGCACGATTAGGAATCGTTGATAAAATCGAGATAGACGATATTTCAATCCAAAAAGTCAGGAAAGTCATCTGGTAGTATAAAAGGAAATCAATCCCATGTCCACATCAATATCAAATGGGCCACAGTCGTTTTAGACAAAAGTAACAAGGTTCCGTGTATGGCGACCGCACAGCGTGATAACTAGCGGGAAGTACTTGATATTGATGTGGACATGGGATTGATTTCCTTTTATACTACCAGATGACTTTCCTGACTTTTTGGATTGAAATATCGTCTATCTCGACTTTATCAACGATTCCTAATCGTGCGTTTTAACACCCACATGATTGTAAAGGGGTGTCTCATTCAACCTTGATTTAGCCCTGAGGAAGTTCCCCTGGCACAAGGGAACGAAACGCGTTGGCTGTGTGCCTATTTTACAGTTAAAGTATTATCAATAAAGAGAGAAATTTTGGCACTACACATGGTTTTGAAGTGATTGCAATCAGAGTGCGCCTTCCTTTTCCCTGACAACTTTGCACTGCTAGGCATTAACAGACCCCATAAAATAGGTGGTGGTATTGCCATTATCTTTAAGAAGCTCTACAATTGTAAAATTGAGGAACTCCAGATTACTAACTGCGAAGCCTTACTCTTCTCCATATCCTTCTCCCCATAATTCACATTTTCGGGTGCTCTTATTTACCGCCCCACGGGGCCTTCTAACAATTGGGGCCCAGCTCTTGCTGACTCACTGGCTCCCTATATTCTCCGGGTGGCTAATTTCTCAGTGCTTGGTGACCTCAACTTTTATCTTGAGGACCCCAATAATAAACCAGCATCAGCTTTCATAGATGACCTGAAGACTCTTTACCTTTGGCTCATTAACTCCTCACCTACTCACTCAGCGGGGCACCTATTGGATCCCATCTTTTCCAAGCTGTCAACTTTGTCTGCTGCACCTCCTATCCAACTTAGTTGGTCAGACAACTTTGCTGTTTCTTTTACTATCAAATCTCTCCTGGCCCCTCTTTTTCATGCGACTTTAACGCCAAAAGCCAGGAACTGGTCCAAACTTGATATACCAGCCCTCAATGAGCGGCTCTCAAACATTATACCCATCCTTATATCCCAGCCTGACCTTGATCAAATTTCTGTGCATCATTGGTTCTCAGAGGCTATTGACTCAACCCTTCCTCTGTCAGCCAAAATTCAACTCATACGGCATCCTCCTGCCCCGTGGTTCAAAGACTCCCTCAAACAGGTGAAAACACACTGCAAAGTTTTAGAGAGACTATGAAGGAAGCACTATGCGCCACAGGCTAAGTTAGCCTATCTGACAGCACTGAAAAAATACCACGCTCTGTGTAGATCAGCTCGCACCATGTTCTTTACGGAAAGGATCACACATTCCCAACACTGCCAGAAAACTTTGTTTAAGGTTGTGAAACAACTCTCTGCTGCTAGTACTCTTCTGCCTTCCCCTTCACTTTCACTTCTTCGGTGCAACGAGCTAGCGTCGTCTTTTTTTAACAAACTAGAGTCTATTCACCGTCAGCTAGATTCTGACTCATCCCTTCAAGATAACTTTACCTTCCCCGCCACCTGTCATGATGATCAGGCCGACTCACTCTCCCAGGCTTCCCCGTTTGACGAGACTCAACAAATTAGGGCCTGGCTCCCACTGGATTTGGTCACTTTTCAATCTTTACTGGGAAATATCAATTCTAGCTCCCCACTTGATCCTCTTCCCTCATCCAAGCTCAGACTTCTGGACGAGTCGATCCTTACCGTGATTCTTAATCTTCTCAACACCTCTTTGAGCTCTGGTCATGTTCCTCAGAACTGGAAACACACTCTGGTGCTCCCTCTACTAAAAAAGACCCGTCTTGATCCTCTCTGCTGGTCAAACTATCGTCCTATATCCCTCCTCTCTGTCTTCTCTAAAGCCTTGGAAAGTCATATCAATTCCCAACTCTCCTCTCATGTGGCTACTCACAATTTATTTCATCCATCACAGTCTGGCTTTCGATCTGGCTACAGCACCAAATCGGCTCTGCTTGGGGTCAATGAATTTCGCAGGCAGCAGCTTGATTACACTGGCACAGCAGCTCTCATTTTACTGGACTTGAGTGCAGCATTTGACACGGTCTCACATTCCATCCTGGTTGATCGTCTTGAAGCCTCAGGTATTGTGGGTGTGGCCTTGGAGTGGCTTATCTATTTTCTAGAGGATCGCTTGTTCCAAGTCTTCTCACACACTACAAAATCTAATCCAGTAGCCTTAACATCAGAAGTGCCTCAGAGTTCGATTTTGAGCCCTTTGCATTTTTATCATTTTGTTCGCCCTTTGGGGAACATTGCGGAGAAGTCGGGACTAATCATTTTTTCCTACGCAGACGATACCCGGATCATCTTTTCTCTTTCAGCCGCTTAGCATCAGGATCCCTCCCTGCTCCAGCTTGGACTGAGTAATATCTCTTTGTGGATGTCCAGAAGCACCTTGAAGCTGAACAGCTCTAAAACTGAGGTCCTCATGCTGGGAAACAATCCCGAACTCTGGGGAATCACCCATTGGCCTGACACTCTGGGACGTTTACCTGCTCCGGTCCCTAAAGTCAAGAATCTGGGCTTTACTATCGAAAACAATCTTTCCCTTAGAGCCCAGGTGTCTGGGGTCACCATGACCTGCTTTGCGGTCCTCAAGTGGCTAAAAAAAAAATCCTTTGGTTAATTCCTCCTGCTGCCCAGGGAACGGTAATGAAGGCGTTGGTGATATCCAGACTCGATTATGGCAACGTTTTGTACCTGGGCGCTGATAAAGCCTCCGTCCATCGCTTACAGCTTATACAAAATGCAGCTGCGCGCCTTCTTTTTAGGATGCCTCGACATGCCTCAGCCTCACCTTTGCTCCATCAACTCCATTGGCTCAAGGTGAACAAGCGCATTGAGTTTAAGGCCTTATGCTACATGTTCCTGGCCAAACATGGCTTGGCGCCACCCTTACATACAAAGCCTGGTAAAACCTTACGCGCCCACTCGACAGCTGAGATCAGCTAGCCTCTCTCTGTTCTCTGTTCCCAGAGTCCATCTTACTCGTATGAGAGGCCGCTTGTTCGCCTATCTCGGCCCCAAACTGTGGAATTCTCTACCTTTGGAACTTAGGTTGTGTCACTCGCTCTTAGTCTTTCGCAAGAAATTAAAGACCTTCCTTTACAACCAAGTTTAAGCCTTCTGCGCTTTCTTCTGCAACCTGTGGCTTGCGTTTTGTCCTGCTCAGCGACGGGAAACCCTGTTGGGTAGCTGTGCGCTTTATAAATCTATAAATAAATAAATTATACAGAAGATGGTAATCCTGCTGTGCATGTCCTAGGCAGGGGATTAAGATATGATACTAAGAATACTCATGCATAATAAATGAGGCTAGTTTTCGAAGAAAACCACATGACATTTATTCGGCACATAACTAGGTAAAGGTCAGTGCCAGAACTGTTATGTAGAGCAAGGTAGGACAAATGTAGGTAAAAGGTCGGACAGCTACCTAAGCCTATATTGGAGTACGTTGGGACTCATAACAGTTTGGGATTTTTCAGGAAAGGACATTGGACTCATCAAAGGAGTTGAGCCTGTCCTAATACAAATACAGCCAAATGCAGAAGTCCCCAGAACACCATAGTATAATTTGACCCCTGAAATGGTTGCTGGAATAGCTCCAGTAACAGAGACGATGATTCAACAAGGCATTTTGAAGGAGATGATGGGGAGTACATGTAACTCGCTTATTATGGGCTTATAAAAGCCCAGCGGAAAGTACTGCATAGTCCAAGATCTGCAAAAGATGAACAATATTGTGGTCCCCTGTTGTCCCGTGGTACCGCATCCAGCTGCGCTACTGTTTCTGATTCTGTGTCAGGCTGAGTGGTTGACAGTTGTCGCTCTTTGTCAGGCGTTCTTCTCCATACCGTTGCATGAGGACAATCAGTTCCTTTTTGCTTTCCGGTTTTGGCATGGTGCTGAGTCCCGCAAGGGTATACAGAGAATCCATCTATCTTTAATCAGATCCTTCTTAAAAAGAAACTGGAGGCCTTGATCATGCCCTGTAACTTGGTGTTGGTCCAGTATATTGATGACCTGTTGTATGCGTCAAACACTCAGGAAGCTTGTAAGACCGACACTATTGCTTTGTTTAAACACTTGGCTGAGAATGGACATAAAGTGTTCCCAGTAAGTTGCAGTACTGTTTGAGAAAAGTTTTGTACCGAATGACATCACATTGAGAAAGGTGTGAGGAAGATGTCACAAGAGAGACTCTCGGCGATCATGCAAATGAATCCGCTGACGACACAGAAGGAATTCAGGATGTTTTTGGGAATGGTGGGCTACTATTGCCAATTTTTCCCTAATGGCCAAGTCTTTATAGAGGCTGGCTCACAAGGATGTGACTGATCCGGTACCCTGGGACAACGATTGTTTGGTTGCCTTCCTAGAGTTGAGAGAAAGCCTCTGCTGCTCCCTGGCATTAGGAATGCCTGATTATAGCAAAGTGTTTTCGCTTTTCTGATGTGAGAGGGAGGCGAGACCAACTTCAACCTTTTGCTAAAGACAGTTGATACTTAGGAGGAAGTCAAGAAGTTACAGGAAGAAGTGTCAGAGGCAGAACAGCAGTGTTGGGTTAATGCAGGTTGTGTTAAGAGAGATGAGGATGATATTTGGGTTTTCATAGATGGCAGACCTATGCTGCCAAATAGTCTGTTGTCACCAATGGGTAGTGTTGGACTTGGCCCCTTTTTGGCTAAAGTTCCCTAAACTTTTTGCCTTCCCCCTAGACCTTTTTTCTGACATGGTGTTGCCAACTTAGATGCTGTGGGCACTTTGCCACTGCTGATCAGTGTCAAAGTGCAAGTGCTCCCTGTATAAAGTGTTATGGTAATTGGTTGTCCATAATTGGTATGTTTGCCTTACTAGTAAAGTCCCTAGTAAAGTGCACTATGTATGCCAGGGCTGGTAATGCAAATGCTACTGGTGGGCCTGTAGCACTAATTGTGCCACCCACACAAGTAGCCCTAAAGAGAGAACTCAGGCCTGCCACTGCAGTGGCTGCTCGCAGTTTGCTAACTGCCATGTTGTCCTGACAAGTGCACCCACTTGCCAGGCCTTACCCTTCCCTTCCCTTTCCATGCACATCAGACACCCCTATAGTAGGCCCAAGGTACCCCCCTGGGCATGGTGCAGTGTCTGTGAAAGGTAGGACATGTACTGAGTTGTGTACCATGTCCTAACAGTGAAATACTCTCCATTTCGTTTTTCACTGTTGTAAGGCCATCTTGCCCATAGGACAGAATGGGGAAGGCTGTGTAATATGTTTCCAGCCTATCTTCCCATAGGCTTAAGATGGAGAGGTGAAGTTTAGTATGCCTGAACTCACAATTTAATAACACATCTTTTTGTGAAGGTGGTTTTTGAATTGTTTGTTTAGAAACCGCGCTTTTAGAAATGGCTGGTTTTTTTGTTCTAACAATTCTGTGTGTCTCTGCCTGGTTGTGGAATAACTGTCTGGATTTGAATGTGATAGGATCTGGGAAATGTCTTGACCCAGGGGAGGAGTAGGTGAGACAGCAACAGGCTGACCTGCATCTGGAGTGTAGGGGGGGGGAGTAGCCCCCTGGAGGTGAAGAGGCCTGGGCTGCTGCCATAAAAGAATGGCTCCCCCTCCTGCTGAGTGATTGAGGAACCAGACCCCCACTATCAAAGGAAGAAGGTGCCGCTGGCAGGAACACACCCAGAACTGGTTTGGACAGGGGTCAGTGCCCCCTGAACACAAAGACTTCAAAGACATTTAGGGGTATAACTATGAGTGCTGAAGCCCCTGAACGTTGGATGGATCAAGACTGAAAAGGATTGTGTCTTGTGGCTCATGGCCTCCTGGCCGGTCTGGCTACGTTACCACAGGCCTGGCTGCCATGATGACTCTTGCGCACGTTACTATTGGATGTTGTTCTGTCGCCCTCTGTTATTGCCAAGTTATTCTACAACAGTCTGCATTTTCTGTTTCTCACCTTTTCTCCTATTCCCTTTTGGGCTCAGTCTGAACAACAGTTACAAGGTCGAATAACAAATCCCTGGTTCCTACTGATTTGGCCCGTCCCTCGCACCTAGACATAACACATGTACAGCTGCCATTGAGAAATTAGTGTGCTTTTAATAATGCGCTCGCTTGCTCTAAGATAGCACTTGGAGACGACCTTTCCAGAGAGAAGAGCTGTGATTGTTTGCTGATGTAGTTTTGCATCAAGAGACTGAGGTATGGGGGTTCGCTAGTCAAAGCCCAAAGGTCTTCTATTATTATAATAAACTGGCTTCTAGCACGGGGAGGGTGGTAATGTTAGTTAGACATATATCCACTGCTTTATGAGATGCTTTCCCCGTTCGTATTCTATGGAGTAGTAACTATGCTGATTATATTATTCTTATGTATTATGCTATTAGTACTGACACGTGTACTGTATCTAAGGGCACGTAAGTTGAAATAAATATTTTGAACTATAAAGTGTCTCTTCTTACGCATGTTGTGGACAGGTACGAGAGTAACGAAAGAGTGTTCTTGCCTCTGCGAGTCCTGAGAGAGAGATACCGTGTTCTGGGTTGTCTAATCATTGGTACATTAGTGCTAATGGGACGCTAAGGCTAGTTGGGTTGGGGTTTTGGGTGCTAAGGTTTATGGTTGGCTCACCACTATATTCCGAGGTCCTATTATCCTGTGCATAGCTCTGTATGTGCAGAAACCTTATGACATGGCGCACCAACGAGTGGGGCAGCTTACTTGCGAGACGCTTGAGTAGTACTTGTGCTTGTCCACACAACCCTCACGTACGCTTCCGGAAGCGTGTGTGACGGCGATACCTCCTATATTGCAGATTTTGTAGGTTCTTTCAAGCTTGATGTTATTAAAAAAGGTTTCTTAGAAAAACCCTTTTGTGCTGCCTCGTGTAAGATTGTTGAATAAACCCGTTAGGAATGGCGGGTATAGACATAGCGGCGCATAGCCGCACAGCACTCCGGGATCACTTACGGGTGTATGGAGTGCCAGACGCGGGAGTTGACCTAGTCTTTGTGGTTCAAGCCGACCCGGCTTTCCACTTTGAAGTGTTCTACTCTTGGATCACTTTTCCAGCGGTGGATGCGAACGATAATCTGTTCCATGCATATGAACCCACCGTTGTTCCTGCTGTCTATAGACCTTATACTAATCTTGAAGTACCGCTCACGGCTTGGCAACACCGTGTTTGGTTTAATGGCGCCCTCCCACAACCGACTACCACGGTTCGTTTAGGCCCCTTATCTATAGCGGGGGCCACTTGGCCTGTTTTGGCCGGGTACACCCCACATCCGCTTTATATGACAATACCAGTCGCGGAACTGCGCACTATGTATGCGGCCTTGGTGCAGGTGCATCGAGCGTTAGTGCGATATGTTACAGGCAGCATCCATGGAGCCGCTCCTGGAGTGCCTGGCCAACCAGCTGCTGCAGGCGGAGTGACCATAAGTCCCGTCATGGTGAATTCTGTGATGGGCAAACGACCACAACATAAGGATGATTTTCCTTATTGGCTTGCAGAAAAGTTTGATCAGTTGGAGGCGGTTTTTCCACATACAACTCCAGTGGATAAACATCGTATTTTGACGATTAGTTTGCCAAAAGACTTAATTCCTGAGTTGACAGCATGTGACAACTGGGGTAGGGTATTCGCAGCAGTATATTCTAAATGTTTTGGTACTCCTTCCATGACAGTTCTCCCCTCTGTAATTAAAAAAGTACAGGAAGAACACGGCCCTGAAGCGGCTGTGGAATTAGGGATGAGACTAGTGGGAGTGTTTGAAGTAGTAGCTGAACTGATCCTTGCGAATGTCAAGGGCGATGCAGTGAACTTTCAAGTAGCTAACGCTTTGGCTTTGGTCCCAGAATTGGACAAGCCTCGAGAATTACCGAAAATTATTACCCAGGCTTATAAAACTATTGGTAGAAACAGCCTGGGTAACAAGCCTTTTGCAAAACTGCAAACACAATCGCAACCACAACAGCAACAAACCAAATCTCAATCTGAGAAGGATGAGAAACCAGTCTTCACTAAAAAGAGCTGGAGGCTGAAAAAACAGGGTAAGCAACAGACAAAGCCGGGATCGCGAGGCGCATCCCCGGTTTCAGTTTCTTCTGAACGTACTTATGATTTACGCGATAGAGCGAGAATTAAGTCACCGGATAGGTTTCAGATCCCTGATACGCGTTCTCCTCGTTCTTCACAGGCACAGACTTCGTCACAGGCCGGTGGAGGAGACCGCCAGGATAGAGGAAGGGCCCGTGAGGCCCCACAGGGACGAGACCAGCCTCGACAACAAGTCAGAGGAAAAGAAGAAGACGCTCAACGTTTTCGACCACAATTTCAGAAGAAGAAAGTTGCCGCTGTAACAGCGAAATATGCCACAGACGGTGAGAACGAGACTCCTGAATTGGACGTGGGCAGTAACCCTCCTAGACAGCGCCGCGGAAGTAACCATAGTGCGGGAGGCGCTACGTCCTCATATGGAGGCGACAGCAACTGAAACATTCATTACTGTTGAAACAGCAGACACCAGAGTGGCACCCCCTGACAGACTATTTAATATTGTCCTCCAAATTGAAGGTGATATACAGCGAGTAATTAAAGGTATTTTTTGGGAAAATCTGACCTCTTCATATGATATTTTATTGGCAGAGGCGGATTGGCCACCCCCATTCGTAATTGCTGCGCGTAAAGGGGAGGAGGTAATCCTTCCGAGCTTTTCTCGACATGTCCCAAAGGACAAAGCAGAGGCTCTAGCAGCAGAGTGGGCTGTGTCCCTGGCTCCAGCGTTATTCCGCAATCACGTGGGTTGGGACGAAGAATCTCCCCCCCATGAAATACCTTTGCGATCGTTGCCGCAGCCACAACCCCAATATCCCATAAAACGTGAAGCCAAAGGCCCCGTTTCCGAAATTCTCACACAGTTGGAATATCAGGGAGTAATTGAACCCTGTGTATCACCTATGAACAATCCACTTTTCGCGGTTTCTAAACCCGATGGATCGTACCATTTAGTATTGGATTACCGGCATTTGAACTCTCATTGTCGGACCTTTGCGGTGCAAAATACCCATAGTTCTGCGCTTGTAGACAGTCTTGTTCGTAAAAAATACAAAACGACCCTTGACCTTTCAAATGGATTCTACACGCACAACTTAGCCCCAGAGAGTGGCCAATGGTGTGCCTTTACTTCCGGTGGTAAAATGTTCAAATTCAGGCGTCTTCCTATGGGCTACAAGAATAGTCCAGGTGTATTCGCCGCTCGTGTTGTCTCTTTGTTAGACGGCATCGATCCAGACGCCTGTTCGTATGTGGATGACATTTATCTGACAGACGATGAATTGTTTCCGCATCTGACCCGGGTGGACCGCATTATTCTTGAATTTGCGGTTCAGGGATACAAAATTAACTTTGCCAAATCCCATATTGCTGAATTTACCGTTTTGTTCTTGGGCTATGAGCTCAACAATGAAGGTAAGGGTTTAGCCCCCATTTTCTGGAGAAATGTGCACTTCTGTGCCCTCCTACTAATCTGAAGAAGCTTCAGTCTTTACTGGGTTTTCTGAACTTCGGACGTACATATATTCCCGAATACGCCCAGCGTATCAAGCCATTGTATGCTTTGATACAACCTACTTTTTCGAAGTCTTGCTGGCTTCCGGAGCATACCTCCATTCTGCAGTCTTTGCAGACAGACCTTCTTGAGTCTAAATACCTTTTGACGCGTGATAACCACACAAACTTGGTGATTAGAATCATTCCAGGGGCAGTGGGTTTCACGTACTTAACCTTTAATGAAGGTGATACAGTACCCATCGCATACAAGTCACATCTATACACCTCTGCAGAAATGCGGTTCTCATCTGTGGAGAAAGTGCTAACAGCAGTACAAATGGCGATCCTGAAGGAGCGCGCACTGGCACAGGGAAAACGCATTCTGGTGGTAACACCCTATCCTGCCCTAGAGGCAGTGACGAAAGCAAGTGTTCCGAACTCTAAAGCTTTGCACCCCCGTTGGATTCAATGGGCAACATCTTTGACGTCTCCGGATGTCACTTTCATTTTCGACTCTTCTCTTCAGACTCAGGAGTTTTTACAGTATGAATTCATTCATCCTCCTCCTTTGTCCTTATTGCCGCTTGAGGATTACGACTGTGTGATCTACACCGATGGTTCGGCACAACCGGCCACGGGGTCCAAGCATGCTTATTCAGCCGCATGTGCTATTGTTGCAGGTACGTTTGTGAACGGAAAGTTAAAATCCACTGTGGTGCATACACAGGCACTCGGGGACAGTACCGCACAATTGGCCGAGTTGCGTGCCTTGGTGCTTGCGCTTGAGTTCGTAAATCCTGATGTGACCACTTTAATCGTGTGCGATTCTTACTACTGTGTTCAATCATACAATGACAATCTGTTCTTTTGGTCGCAAAATGACTATAGAGACGCTAAAGGCAACACAATCAAGCATAAAATGCTTTGGGTTAGGGTGGCAGAATTACAAAGACGTCTGCCACTCACACAGGTGGTTCACACCCTAGGCCATCAGCGAGTGGGCGCACACGCTGTTGGTAACAGTCTGGCAGATGAAGCTGCCAGATCAGCAGTACTCACGTGTTCAGTAGCAGCAGTTACTAGATCCATGTCTAAAATAGACACTGATATCTTGGCAGCTATTGCTGCAACAAAAGAAGGAATTAATTACCCTAGAGGTTTCCCTTCTAAATATTCTTACCAGATAGGTCCCGATCAGGCTCCTTATGTAACAATACCTAACGTTGGGGTTCGGCTGATCCCCAACGCGGACCGCAGACTTTCCTTGATGGCAGCGGCACACGAAGGCATGGCTTCGGCGCATGCTGGTGTGTCTGCGACAATTTCCATTTTGCAGCAGCGTTACTGGTGGCGTGGTTTATACAAAGATACACGTACTTATGTGCTTTCCTGTGACGTTTGTCAACAGATCAAGCCTTCAACAGTCACAAGACCACCGCAGACCTCGCTTGCAATTTCGAACAGACCCTTTGGGTGTGTTTACTTGGATCACTGCGGTCCATTTTCTTCAGACACTGCCTATAAATATATCTTAGTGGCAGTGGACTCGTGCACACGGTTCATCTGGGTCTGGCCACAACAGAGTGCTGACGCACGAAATGTCATTAGGGATTTGCGTGTCTTTGTGGGAATTTTTGCATGCGGCACCTTCCATTCTGACCAAGGTCCGGCGTTTGCCTCTAAGGCTTACAAGGACGCAATGGGCTCCTTAGGGGTGCGGGTGAAATTTTCGTCTCCGTATAGGCCTGAGGGCAACTCTATCGTTGAACGAATGAACCGTGACTTAAAGCAATCCTTGACAGCTAGAGTTATAGGTACTGGCAGGAACTGGCTGGCCCACTTGTATACTGTTCAGCGTGCACTTAATAATCTCCCTAGAAGGCCTCTGGGTGGGCGGACCCCTTACGAAATGCTCTTTGGCATACGAATGTTTGTGCCTGACCTTGATGGTCTAGACATGGCGGCGCAATCCGCCAAGTTCGATGTAGATAATCATTCTACTATGTTACAGGACTTACAAGAAGCCCGAGACAAACTAGCGATTGCACATTTACCTTCAGCCACAGACCCTGCTGAGCAGATTCCGGTTGCCGGCTGGCTTCCGAAGATTGGCGACCTGGTACGAGAGAAGGTGGAGAACAAAAAGAATTTGGCCCCTCTTTTCGTGCACCGGTTCCAGTACTGGGCTTGAAGGGAACACGTACAGTCATCCTACCACCGCTTCCCGGTCGCAAGGAAAACAGATACATCTCAGTGGAAAATGTCAAGCTACAACATCTGGCCGATCCTAAATAGTGTCACACCAGCGGTCTCTTGTCCTGCCATTTATCGGACAAGCGTTCGAGGCACGCCTGCACGAACAATCACTGATGTTACCATGGAGATGGTTGATTTGCCTGAAAATATATTTGAACCCCCTGCATCACCCTGCATAGCCGAGGACGAGTATACTTATCCCGCCACAGAGTCGGTGGCACACCAACCAACAACGCCACTGAGCCCGACACGTTATTCTTTTGACTCGGATTCCAACTCATCACAAGTCCCGTCCAAGTTTAGTCTTTTTGTATCCTGGTTTAGAGACAATTTTTTGATTCCACCTTGGACATATATTTGGATGGTACTTTTCTTGTTTTTTTTGTTCATGTCCATTGGCTTTGTCACAGTGTTTTTTCTACTCATCAATGGTCACTATTTACCTGAACGCTCTGCTGTGAACAGTGTTGCTGGAACTTTGGCTCCACATTCCTCTTCACACATCATGAAGCGTGACCACACATTTGTGAACATTTCAGCGTTTCCAGTTGCTGATGGCATCGTATGGGATGCGGTAAACTTTCAAATACATGGCCCGACAGAAATTATTAATGTACCAAATGTCCTTCGAGTCTCGATGGGTGATGTAGTAAAAAGTAATATTCATTCTGATGATTGGGATGTGCATGCAGTTGAAGCATTGTTTGCTGATTTAAAATATTATGCCTCTTTTAATGCTGAAGACTTGTATATGAATTCTGCGAATTATGCCGATTTGTATTGCTACCAGCATTGGGGCAATCATTTTCTCCACAAACCAAGTGCACTACGCAGCCCTGTTACTTACACCCAATGGGAACACTGCCCAAACCCCATACCAGGTAGTTCCCAGACTCTTCGAAATAAATTCACCTATTTTACTGATTTTACTCGATCGAACCCTGGGTCCTATTATTTTAAATTAAAATCTCCATCGACTCAAAAAATAATGTTGACCCACACTAAATTACTATATTCGGGTTCCTTTTTGAGCGCCTTGGCGGTGGGTGGTTATGAGTATTGGAAAGACACAGTGGATTTAAAATCAATCTGGGGTTCGAAGCTATGGCAGGTGCAGGGCACTGAGGCCCTGCACCGTGCTTGCCTTATCCCAGCCCAAATTCTATTTCTAAATGCTTCCATTTATCAGACCACGTGTTGGGGGTTGGCTACCGTTAAACAACTAAATGCGCCAACCATCCCATCCTTGTCGAGTCTTCCAAATGATAGTTTGCATTTTAATATGTCCCTTATGGCGTTACAAGCTCAGTTTCAGAACAATTCCTTTAACGTTTCTGCACTAATACAGTCACCCTGGTTGGCATGGCCCATATCATCTAATGCATGCCAACTTCGTTTTCATGGCACAGTTCCTGGTTACATACAGGACAAGCCTGATCCAAGATTTACTGAAACTCGTACTGTGACCACGTATTCGGTTGGTAAATTATGTAAACAATGGTTACAACATTCGTCCTTAGACTCTGTTAAGAACCATTTATCCCTCCTGTTAGACTTGGCATCTTTTGGCGTGTTTCCCCTGACTTTTGGCTTTCTGACCTCCCGGTTTTGACTCTGTTTTTGCTGGTGTGATGATTCTGCGCACTTTCCTCACTGCGGTCCAGTGGGAAAGTGCAAGTGCTCCTGTATAAAATGTGTTATGGATTGGTGTTTCCATGATTGGCCTATTTGGTTTATGTGTCAGTCCCTTGTAAAGTGCACTGCGAGTGCCAGGGCCTATAGACCAAATGCTGTTGGTGGGCTGCAGCACTGGATTGTGCCACCCACGCAAACAGCCCGTAAAGTGTAACTCGGGCCTGCCATCGCAGAGCCTGTGCGCAGCCTGGGGCTGCCATGTCGACTTGGCAAGTGCACACACTTGCAAGTCCCTAAACCTTCCCTTTGCTACATGTTAGTCACCCCTAAGGTAGGCCCAAGGGACCCCTGTGGGCAGGGTGCGGTGTAGGCGAAAGGTAGGACATGCCCGGGTGTGTGCGGCATGTCCTGATAGTGAATTACAGCCTAGTACGTTTTTCACTATTGCAAGGCTACCTGTTCCCCTAGGCCAGAACGGGCAGTTTTGATTATTACAGTATATAATCCTAACTGACCCCGGGAACATGGTAGAAATTCAAGTTTAGTATGCCTGGACTCAGAATGATAAAATGCAGCTTTTAGTGAAGTTGGTTTTAACATTCTGGGTTTGAAAATACCACTTTTAGAAAGTGGGTATTTTCTTGCCTAACCATCCAAGCCTGCCTCTGCGAGATTGTGTATTCCTTGTCTGGAATGTGAGTGACAGGGGCTGGGGGATGCCAGGAGACAGGGTGAGTCAGCGCAGGGCTGAATAGCCAGATCGACCTGTAGATGGGTGGGAGGGGTCGCACCTGGGCCCTGAATAGGACAGTGCCTTCCCTCCACAATGCTGGCTCCACCTCCTGTGGTGCGTCTGATGTCCCTGGCCTACTCACTGAAAGAAGGGACGGAGACTTGTCAACAAAGTGCTCCAGAACTGGTTTGGACTAGGCGAAGGCCTCTCTGCCTTCAGAGAACAAAGGAATTTGGGATATAAATATTGGGGCCCTGACCCCATGAATTTAGATCTCGCTGGAATCAAGGAACCTGCCAAGACGAAGAGCTGGAAGAGCTGCCAGGAGGAGTACTGCCCCTTTGCTGTGTTGTTGCTTTGTTGGGTTGGCCTGCAGCTGCTGCTTCTGCCTTGGGCAGTGAAAGGACTGGACTGAACTTTCTACGAACTTGTGCTGAGTATCTCCAAGGGCCAGGAACCGAGCTGGCCTCCTGTTAAGAAGTCTCAGGGACTACAAAGACTTCACAAGCCTCTGGGTACCGCTTCTGGAACGCTGTTTCAGTTGCCACAGAGGAAGGGAACTGCAACCGACTCCGTCAACCGAGTCCATCCCTGGCCGGTGACCTGTTTGCACCGCAGACCGCATCGCCCCGCTTCGCATCGCAACCCTGGTCTCACCGTGGCGGCGTCCGACGCCGCCAACATCGAGCCGCTGCTTGCACCGTGACCTGTGGGCACCGCAGTTCGCATCGCATCGCTTCACTGGGCCAGCCGGACCAGACCGACACTGTCGCTGCAACTGGCTCAAGAGTCGAGACCGCACCGCACTTGGGGCACCGCTCGCACGTCTGCGACGCACCGCTCCGACTCGCACCGCTGTCCGACGCCAGCTCCCGCACTCCGGCTAGGTCGCCTGCATCGCAACCTGTCAGCACCGCATCGAGCATCGTCTCGCCCTGCATCGCACGCCTTGGACTCACCGACTCCGTCTGCCCGACGCTCATCGAGCCGCTGCCTGCACCGCATCGAGGGACACCGCACCTTGCATCGCTCCGTCTTGCACCGCAACCGCGACAAACGCCGACCGGCTCGTACACTCCGTACCAGCCACAACGAGAAAAGGTACTGTGACCGAGTCTGTTCACGACTCTGCTGGCCCGTATCGACGCGGTCGGCTGGAACTGTTAGACTCTGTGGTTTTCAGCATCACGGTAGGCTCGGACGGAGCTACCGACTCGTACGAACTTTGCTTTTGTGCTATTCCTGCAAAGAAGAAGTTAACGTATCAAGCATTCATTTTCAAAGTACAGTATTGTGGATTTTTGTCGTAATTGGTCTTGTCTTGAGTATATAAAATATTGGTTATTTTTCTAAACTGGTGTGGTGTCCGTTTGTAGTGCTTACACTGTATTACTGTTGGTTATGTGCAAATGCTTTACACACTGCCTCTGAATTAAGCCTGACTGCTCGTGCCAAGCTACCACGAGGGTGAGCAGGGGTTACTTCACGAGTGTAACAACCCTTACCCTGACTAGGAAGAAGGGTCCCTACTTGGACAAAGGTGCAAGCCCTTGCCAACTAGAGATCCCATTTCTAACTTTGGTTGTCAGCGGTGAGGATAGGACTTGTGTTTGCACTTGACTTAGTGATTGGTGTGCACTACTACCATATCGCAGACCATTACGTACCACATACTGGTTCTTTTTCTTTTGGCCTATTTTTGATCTTGCCAGTTTTCAACTCACGACTTTCGTCATGCCTGAATCCATTGCATCATCCGTTGCATCTCTGGAAGTTATCTTTGAGGAGGACAGGTTGGAATCCTACGCCGTAAAGGAGTTACGAGCGATTTGTAAAAACCTGAAAGTCCAAATTAAAGGCCTCACAAGGAAGGAGGAGCTACAGAAGGCGCTGAGGGCCTGGGTAGCAGCCAGACATGCCAATGGGCAGCCTGGTGATCTCAGTGAGGAGGCGGAGGAGCCTATTTCCAGGGTGGATGTGCTTTTGGGTAGGGGGAACCCGCCAGGTCAGGCAGCAGCAGTCTGTCCCCAGAGGAGCTGGAGGACAGGCGGGAGGCAAGGCAGTTCGAGCTGCAGAAGCTCAGGCTGGAGAGTGAGCGGGAGGAGAAGAGATTGGCCATAGAGGAGAGGAAGATGCTCTTGGAGCATGAGAGAGAACTGAAGGAGCTAGAACTTAGGAGTAAGTCAGGCTCAGATGGTGGCAGCAATTCGTCCAGAAAGGCAGACAGGATTGTGCACATTCCCAAGAACGTAGGCAAGGAGTTCAAGAAGGGGATGACATACAAAGGTGGTTCCAGGGTTATGAGGCAGCCATACACATGAATGGGGTCCCTGAGGAGAATTGGGGAGCAGGATTGTGGCCACTTTTCCCGGAAGAAGCAAGGGATGCTCTGATAGCTTTGGGTAAGGGGTATCACCTCACCTATGCTGACATGAAGGATGCCCTTCTCACGAAGTATGGTCTTACTCCTGAAAAGTACAGGGATCAGTTCAGGTCCAGTAAGAAGTCTGATGTCAACACTTGGTTGGAATGTGTGGATGTGTTCTGCAGGTCTCTGGATGGTTGGGTGAAGGGCAGTAGTGTAACAGATTTTCAGGGGCTCTACAACTTGATTGCATGGGAGCACTTGTCTAGTCTATGTTTTGCAGATCTGCGCCAGCACCTAGTTGATAGTAAGCTAACTGACCCCAGGAAGCTTGCTATGGAAGCGGACCGCTGGGTGAGTACCAGGGTCCACAAGAAAGCGTTTGGGGGAGACTCAGCCAAAGGTGGGCAGGGTCCCCAGCAGAAAGGTGGGGGGACAAGGGTAAAGCACAGGAGTTCTCTAAAGGGCCCCAAACTAGTACCCAGGGTAAAGGTTCCCAGCCCCCGGTGATAAGAAGAAAGGGGTCTCTACAGGGAAGCCTGTCGAGACCGGCCCCCGCAAGTGTTATGCATGTGACCAGGTAGGTCACTTTAAGGGGGACCCCAAGTGCCCGAAGGGGACACAGCCGCCCACCGGTGGACAGTCCAAAGTGTTGGCTAGTGTAGCGCTTGGGGAGGAGGGGTGCCCACAGGAGGGTGGGGATCCCGCAGAAATGACCCTTGTCTCACTCGGGGACAGTGAGATGGTCCCAGGAAACCAGGTGCCCCCTAACACAAAGAAATATAGCACCTGGGTGACCATTAATGGGAACAGGGTAGAGGCTCTCAGAGATACTGGAGCCAGTGTGACCTCAGTCCGGTGTCACCTGGTGTCTGAGAAGCAAGTAGTCCCAGGAGCATTCCACCAAGTAGTTGCTGTCGACAACTCTGAGCGCCAGTGTATGGTGGCGCAGGTTCCCTTTGAATGGGGGGGGGTCTCAGGTCCCTTGAGGGTGGTTGTGAGCCCTACCATGCCTGTAGATTGTCTGCTAGGAAACGACCTGGAGCAGTCCTCATGGAAGGAGGTTGAGCTCAGGTCTCACTTGGAGATGCTTGGGTTGCCAGAGTGGGCATGCGTGTCTACTCGGTCAATGGCAGCCAGAAAGGGTGATCAAGAGGACTTGGAGCCTGAAACAGTGGCCCAAGTCCCTGCCAAGAGAAAGGGCAGGGGCGCGGGAAACCGGCCCCCGAAGTTCCCACGGACCGGGAGGAGGCGGACCTCGAGGGGGACGCCCCGGTGCCTACAGGGGAGCAAGTAGCCGAACTGGGAGACATCTCTGAGCTGACCCATTGGCAGCAAGAAGGGGTCCCACCAGGGAGGAGTTCTGCAGGGAGCAGAACGAGTGCCCTACTCTGGAGGGTCTGCGGCGGAAGGCTGCAGACCAGGCAGCTGGTAATCAGTCCGGGTCACATCTGATCTACTGGGAGAGCGGTCTCCTATACAGTGAGCCTAAGGTTGCTGAGCCTGGGTCAGCCCGTGTGCTGGTGGTACCCCAGCGCTTCAGGACCTTCCTACTGGGTCTGGCTCATGACGTGCCTTTGGCAGGACATTTGGGGCAGGACAAGACCTTTGACAGGCTTGTCACCCACTTCTTTTGGCCCCAAATGCGAAGGCAGTCAGATGCACACTGCAGGTCTTGCCAAACGTGCCAGGCAAGTGGTAAGAGTGGGAGGAAGGTCAAAGCTCCTCTCCAACCTTTTCCGGTTGTTGGAACACCCTTTGAAAGGGTAGGGATGGATATTGTGGGGCCACTGGATCCCAAGACAGCCATGGGCAACAGGTACATCCTGGTCTTGGTGGACCATGCCACCCGGTACCCGGAGGCAATCCCTCTCAGGACAACGACGGCACCCGTGGTGGGCCGGGCGTTAATGGGGATCTTTTCCCGTGTGGGATTCCCCAGAGAGGTGGTTTCCGATAGGGGGACCAATTTCATATCGAAGTATATGACATCCCTGTGGAAGGAGTGTGGTGTAACCTACAAGTTCACCACTCCTTACCACCCACAAGGAAACGGTCTGGTGGAGAGATTCAACCAGACCTTGAAAGGCATGATCAAGGGTCTAACAGAACCCATGAGGCGTAAGTGGGACGTCCTCTTGCCATGCCTACTCTTTGCGTACAGGGAGGTGCCTCAGAAGTCTCTTGGGTACAGCCCCTTTGAGCTCCTGTATGGCCACCCTGTCAGAGGACCTCTGTGTTTGGTGAAGGAAGGCTGGGAGGCGGCTCCCAGGAAAACTCCCCAGGATGTATTTAGCTACATGCTGGCCTTTAGAAACCAAACTGCCCGCTTCAGGAAACTCGCTCAGGCGAACCTAGAAGCAAGCCAGGAAGAAATGAAGAGATGGTATGACCAGAATGCCACTCTGGTCGAATTTCAACCTGGGCAGAAAGTGTGGGTAATGGCCCCAGTAGCACCTTGTGCCTTGCAGGACAAGTGGACTGGGCCATATGAGGTAAAGGAGCGCAAAAGTGACGTCACCTACCTGGTGGATTTGCAGGCTCCAAGGAACCCGTTAAGGGTCCTTCCCGTGAACCGCCTCAAGCCCCACTTCGAGAGGTCCGAAGTGAGTATGCTCTTGGCGACAGATGATGGGGTGGAAGAGGAGAGCGAGCCTCTCCCTGACCTCCTGTCTACCAAGGAGCATGATGGGTCAGTAGAGGGTGTGATCCTCTCCCCTACTCTGACTCAGGAGCAGCAGGGGGACTGTCGCCAGTTGTTGGGACAGTTCGCCCCACTGTTCTCTCTGACCCCCGGTGTTACTCACTGGTGTACCCATGACGTGGACACTGGTGACAGCCATCCTGTGAAGCACAAAATTTACAGGTTGACTGACCGGGTCAGAGCCAGCATCAAGGAGGAGGTCTCTAAGATGTTGGCGTTAGGGGTGATTGAGCCCTCCCACAGTCCTTGGGCCAGCCCAGTGGTCTTGGTCCCAAAGGCTGCGGCGCCCGGTGCCACTCCAGAACTCCGGTTTTGTGTGGACTACCGTGGGCTCAATGCCGTCACCAGGACGGACGCGCACCCCATCCCCAGAGCTGATGAGCTCATTGATCGGTTGGGAGCTGCCCGGTTCCTCAGCACGTTTGATTTAACGTCTGGGTACTGGCAGATTGCCTTAACCGATGGGGCCAAGGAGAGATCAGCATTCTCAACCCCAGAAGGTCATTACCAATTCCGGGTGATGCCCTTTGGGTTGAAGAATGCCCCTGCCACCTTTTCAGAGGTTGGTCAATCAGGTGTTGGCTGGGCTGGAGGATTTCAGTGCCGCCTACCTGGATGACATTGCTGTGTTCAGTTCCAGCTGGGAAGAACATTTACAGCACCTTGAGAAAGTGTTGAGGGCTCTGCAAGGTGCAGGCCTCACGATCAAGGCCAGTAAGTGCCAGATCGGGCAGGGTTCTGTGGTGTACTTGGGACACCAGGTAGGAAGCGGCCAGGTGGCGCCCCTACAACCCAAGATTGACACCATTCTGGCTTGGGAGCCCCCCAAGACCCAGACAGAGGTGAGAGCCTTCTTAGGTCTCACCGGCTACTACCGGAGATTTGTTAAGGGCTATGGCACCATCGTTGCCCCCTTAACAGAGCTGACCTCTAAGAGGCAGCCCAGGAAAGTGATCTGGACTGAGTCCTGCCAGAAAGCTTTTGATGCCCTGAAGGCAGCCATGTGCACGGCGCCCGTGCTCAAGGCACCTGACTTCTCCAAGGAATTCGTCGTGCAGACTGACGCTTCAGAGCATGGTGTGGGAGCGGTGCTCTCACAACTGAACGAAGAGGGCCTGGATCAGCCTGTAGTCTTCCTTAGCAGGAGACTACTTCCCAGGGAACAGAGGTGGAGTGCCATAGAAAGGGAAGCTTTGCTGTGGTCTGGGCACTGAAGAAGTTGAGACCATACCTGTTTGGGACTCACTTCCGGGTTCAGACAGACCACAGGCCCCTCAGATGGTTGATGCAAATGAGGGGCGAGAATCCAAAACTGCTGAGGTGGTCCATCTCCCTACAGGGAATGGACTTTACGGTGGAACACCGTCCTGGTACAGAACACGCCAACGCAGATGGTCTGTCCAGGTTCTTCCGCCTTAGTGAAGAGAACTCCAATGGGGTTGGGTAGTTCTCCCTACTTTCAGCTGGAGGGGACATGTGTTAGACTTGGCATCTTTTGGCGTGTTTCCCCTGACTTTTGGCTTTCTGACCTCCCGGTTTTGACTCTGTTTTTGCTGGTGTGATGATTCTGCGCACTTTCCTCACTGCGGTCCAGTGGGAAAGTGCAAGTGCTCCTGTATAAAATGTGTTATGGATTGGTGTTTCCATGATTGGCCTATTTGGTTTATGTGTCAGTCCCTTGTAAAGTGCACTGCGAGTGCCAGGGCCTATAGACCAAATGCTGTTGGTGGGCTGCAGCACTGGATTGTGCCACCCACGCAAACAGCCCGTAAAGTGTAACTCGGGCCTGCCATCGCAGAGCCTGTGCGCAGCCTGGGGCTGCCATGTCGACTTGGCAAGTGCACACACTTGCAAGTCCCTAAACCTTCCCTTTGCTACATGTTAGTCACCCCTAAGGTAGGCCCAAGGGACCCCTGTGGGCAGGGTGCGGTGTAGGCGAAAGGTAGGACATGCCCGGGTGTGTGCGGCATGTCCTGATAGTGAATTACAGCCTAGTACGTTTTTCACTATTGCAAGGCTACCTGTTCCCCCTAGGCCAGAACGGGCAGTTTTGATTATTACAGTATATAATCCTAACTGACCCCGGGAACATGGTAGAAATTCAAGTTTAGTATGCCTGGACTCAGAATGATAAAATGCAGCTTTTAGTGAAGTTGGTTTTAACATTCTGGGTTTGAAAATACCACTTTTAGAAAGTGGGTATTTTCTTGCCTAACCATCCAAGCCTGCCTCTGTGAGATTGTGTATTCCTTGTCTGGAATGTGAGTGACAGGGGCTGGGGGATGCCAGGAGACAGGGTGAGTCAGCGCAGGGCTGAATAGCCAGATCGACCTGTAGATGGGTGGGAGGGGTCGCACCTGGGCCCTGAATAGGACAGTGCCTTCCCTCCACAATGCTGGCTCCACCTCCTGTGGTGCGTCTGATGTCCCTGGCCTACTCACTGAAAGAAGGGACGGAGACTTGTCAACAAAGTGCTCCAGAACTGGTTTGGACTAGGCGAAGGCCTCTCTGCCTTCAGAGAACAAAGGAATTTGGGATATAAATATTGGGGCCCTGACCCCATGAATTTAGATCTCGCTGGAATCAAGGAACCTGCCAAGACGAAGAGCTGGAAGAGCTGCCAGGAGGAGAACTGCCCCTTTGCTGTGTTGTTGCTTTGTTGGGTTGGCCTGCAGCTGCTGCTTCTGCCTTGGGCAGTGAAAGGACTGGACTGAACTTTCTACGAACTTGTGCTGAGTATCTCCAAGGGCCAGGAACCGAGCTGGCCTCCTGTTAAGAAGTCTCAGGGACTACAAAGACTTCACAAGCCTCTGGGTACCGCTTCTGGAACGCTGTTTCAGTTGCCACAGAGGAAGGGAACTGCAACCGACTCCGTCAACCGAGTCCATCCCTGGCCGGTGACCTGTTTGCACCGCAGACCGCATCGCCCCGCTTCGCATCGCAACCCTGGTCTCACCGTGGGCGACGTCCGACGCCGCCAACATCGAGCCGCTGCTTGCACCGTGACCTGTGGGCACCGCAGTTCGCATCGCATCGCTTCACTGGGCCAGCCGGACCAGACCGACACTGTCGCTGCAACTGGCTCAAGAGTCGAGACCGCACCGCACTTGGGGCACCGCTCGCACGTCTGCGACGCACCGCTCCGACTCGCACCGCTGTCCGACGCCAGCTCCCGCACTCCGGCTAGGTCGCCTGCATCGCAACCTGTCAGCACCGCATCGAGCATCGTCTCGCCCTGCATCGCACGCCTTGGACTCACCGACTCCGTCTGCCCGACGCTCATCGAGGCGCTGCCTGCACCGCATCGAGGGACACCGCACCTTGCATCGCTCCGTCTTGCACCGCAACCGCGACGAACGCCGACCGGCTCGTACACTCCGTACCAGCCACAACGAGAAAAGGTACTGTGACCGAGTCTGTTCACGACTCTGCTGGCCCGTATCGACGCGGTCGGCTGGAACTGTTAGACTCTGTGGTTTTCAGCATCACGGTAGGCTCGGACGGAGTTACCGACTCGTACGAACTTTGCTTTTGTGCTATTCCTGCAAAGAAGAAGTTAACGTATCAAGCATTCATTTTCAAAGTACAGTATTGTGGATTTTTGTCGTAATTGGTCTTGTCTTGAGTATATAAAATATTGGTTATTTTTCTAAACTGGTGTGGTGTCCATTTGTAGTGCTTACACTGTATTACTGTTGGTTATGTGCAAATGCTTTACACACTGCCTCTGAATTAAGCCTGACTGCTCGTGCCAAGCTACCACGAGGGTGAGCAGGGGTTACTTCACGAGTGTAACAACCCTTACCCTGACTAGGAAGAAGGGTCCCTACTTGGACAAAGGTGCAAGCCCTTGCCAACTAGAGATCCCATTTCTAACACCTCCTATCAGGCACTATTGACTTATCTGACTTTATCTTGGGACCTCGTGGTCCCCGATCGAAGAGATTCATTTATGAAGCGTATAATGAGCTCTGGAAGCTGTCACAAATGGAAGCTGCTTCCCGTCTTAGGGAAATAGACCAAGCAAATTTGGAAAAGGTGCTTGCCGTTGTTGACAATAGTATAAATACCCTGTCTTCCCGCATTTACACATTAGAGAATATTGTATCCTCTGTTGTTGATATTGTACAAGATGATGTCTCTATGTTGTATCATGGTCAGAATCAGTTGCGTTCAGTGATGCAGTTTGCCTGGACTTTGCAAACCCTTAAGTTGGGTAAAGTTCCTTGGAATTTGTTAAACACCACTGCCCTCTTTCTGCCTTTTAATTTGACTGACAAACAGCAGTTCATGTCCATGAAAGATGCATCTTACACTTTGTTACATATTGAAAAAGTGGATCCTTTACCATTCTCTGTAGCGGAACTAGATTCTGCGGTGTGGCTAGTTCATGGGGTTATAGCTTTACCTTTTTCCCTATTTGAATTCGGTTCGTGCATGAAACATTATCCTGTAGGCCGTTTCCAGCCTTTGGGTAGTGCTTTCCTGCATGAACTTTGGTCCTGCCTTTCATGTATAAATGCCTTAGAGACGGCAAGGAGGTATTTCTCACGGGGGAGTCTTGTGATTCAACTGTGGGTCATTCGCTTATTTGTAAACATATTAAATTGCACGGGGCTTGTAGCGTTTCAGTTCCTAATCTTGCATGTGTGCTGAAGGGTATTCCTGCTCCTGCTATTTCTCCTACTTTTACTTTGCTTACTAACGGTAGCTATTTGCTTTTAAATAACGAAGACTGTTGTGGCCTACAGGCTGGCATTCCGTATATTGTTACAGTCTCACACAGAGTTGTCTGCTGCAAGAATGTGCTTTTTCCTCCCCCTCACGACATCGTTGATAACTCTATTTGGCCTTCCATTCCTACCATGGAGGCAGATTTCAATAAGTTGAGCAGAATAAAGGCCCTTTTATTGAATGAGGAGGTTATGCTCACATCCGCCCGGGAGACATTCATTCTCCAGGTGGCGAGTACCCACAGTGAAATACAGGCCCTTTTGAACACTGACCTCCCCCAACATTTTGGGGAGTTAATTCATCGTATTTTTAACGCATCAAACACTGAGGGTCTGGTGCACTTTTTTAAGGTTGTGGGGTCTGGCCTCGTGTCCACCTTTCAAACTATTTTCGGTGTGATACCGGCATTCATACATTCTATTTTTTCTAGCGTCTTTGGTGGTTTCCCATTAATCCTCGCTTTGGCGGCTGGTGTCTTGCTGTTGGTCTGTTTTCTGCGCAATGGCTGCACACCACTGGGCCCTTCTCGATCCCGAACGCCTCCAGCTGCTCCGTGAGCGACTTCTGGTTGGCTTCGATGTTCTGCCCTTGGCAACTATCAGTGTGTCCTACACCCTTTCCTTTCGCTTTGCGTATTTCACTTGCGTGCAATCTGTGATGTCTTGCATCCGCTGTCCGTTTACATGGACCATGGATTATTGCCTCTACAATTCGTCATTGTCGGTCCCGGATTTTGTTCGGTTGGTGGGTCTCTTAGAGGCCCATGAACGGGACTGTTCCGCTGCTGGCTTTATGATGCGTGCGGCTGCACTGGGGATTTTGGCACAATGGGATATCTGGGCGGCTGCTCAGAATCTCCTACAACAAAGTTATATTGAATATCACGCAAGCTGTCCCGCATTGCTTTTGGATGCTCCATACTCTGAAGAACATTCCTGCAGCTTTGACCTATTGGACTGGATGGCGTCTACGTTTTTTGACGATTCCAATGATGTCCTTCTGGACGGTATAGCATTTTTCTGCTCTTCCACGTTTTTGGATTGATTGACTTGCCGTTAGTTGTTAGTAGACCGCCTCTATTCTGCTCATGTATTTGGAACTCTGTCTTCATTTTCGTCGTGGCCGATGGACTGACCAGGGAGGGTGTCTTGTGGCTCATGGCCTCCTGGCCGGTCTGGCTACGTTACCACAGGCCTGGCTGCCATGATGACTCTTGCGCACGTTACTATTGGATGTTGTTCTGTCGCCCTCTGTTATTGCCAAGTTATTCTACAACAGTCTGCATTTTCTGTTTCTCACCTTTTCTCCTATTCCCTTTTGGGCTCAGTCTGAACAACAGTTACAAGGTCGAATAACAAATCCCTGGTTCCTACTGATTTGGCCCGTCCCTCGCACCTAGACATAACACATGTACAGCTGCCATTGAGAAATTAGTGTGCTTTTAATAATGCGCTCGCTTGCTCTAAGATAGCACTTGGAGACGACCTTTCCAGAGAGAAGAGCTGTGATTGTTTGCTGATGTAGTTTTGCATCAAGAGACTGAGGTATGGGGGAATAGGAGAAAAGGTGAGAAACAGAAAATGCAGACTGTTGTAGAATAACTTGGCAATAACAGAGGGCGACAGAACAACATCCAATAGTAACGTGCGCAAGAGTCATCATGGCAGCCAGGCCTGTGGTAACGTAGCCAGACCGGCCAGGAGGCCATGAGCCACAAGACAATTGAAACTACTTCGTGGTCAAGAGGAACCTCTGCCAAGGAAGAACAGCTGAAGAGACTGAAGAGAAGGACTGACCCTTGCTGTGTGTTCTGGGGCTGGCCTGCAGTTTGCTGATTTAACTAAGGAGAGGCTAAGGGACTTTGCTGTGTCCCCCTGCTTGAAAGGACTTTGCTGTGTGCTGTGTCCCGAAGTAACTTGTCTCCAAGGGCCCGAGGAGAGCTGGCTCCCTGTTGTGGGAACTCAGGAACATCAAAGTTTCCAAGTGTGTCTCAGCGGCGCTGTGTGCGTGTACTTTTTGCAGCCTGAGACCTTCGTAAGCATTGCACCGGGACTGTGTGGCCCGAAACCCAACCGAGTCTCAGTGACGCTTTGTGTGTGTGCAGCCTGAGACTGCCGTGGGGTCCGTGGTACTGGTTGGAAAGTGCCCCGTGACTGCAGTGCCCCCGCAGTGTGAATCATCGTCCACGCTGCTGTGTAGCTGTTTGTGGCCCGAGCCGTCATCGTAACTGAGGCTGCGGATCAAGATCGCCGCCGCCGGCCCGAGCCGCAATGTGCTGAAGGATTTAGTAAAGCTAAGGAAGTCATGAGGTAATCGTGATCGTTGTTCGCAAGAAGAATCTGCCCAAGATCGTCAGCAACGGAGAAGGCAGCGCCGTAACCTGTCCGGCTACAGCGTCGCCTTGCATCGGAGCTGCGTCGTCATCGGGAGCGCCCAGCAGGACGTCCGACGAGCGGGGAGAGAGAGCGAGGCAGCGCATCCCCCAGGTAAGGCTTGTAACTCCGGTCGGGAGCCGCAAGCATGTGTGGCCTGGGGAGGCGCAGGAGGAGTACCGGAGTGCTCCCGTCTCTCTCCCGCTGCATCGCGTTAGACGCGCTGAGTCCTCGAGCGGCCCGAACCTGCCCGGCAGTACCGGGGCCGCCCTCGGAAGTTCAGGACTGTTGTCTGTGGTTGGGGCCTAGTGGTGCCCGCGCTAATCGCGTCGATTGGCCTGGTATTATTCCCGCATTACGAACTGCCTTATTCCGTGCATTAGGGATTGTATTATTCCTGCATTACGAACTGCCTTATTATGTGCATTAGGGATTGTATTATTCCTGCATTACGAACTGCCTTCTTACTTGCATTGAGGATTGCATTATTCTTGCATTACGAACTGCCTGATTACGTGCATTGAGGATTGCATTATTCTTGCATTACGAACTGCCTGATTACTTGCATTGAGGATTGCATTATTCTTGCATTATGAACTGCATCAGTCTGATAATACGAACTGCAGTACGAACTGCATAGCATTGCATTAGGACTGCATTTGAACATCGTGAACTGCTCATTAACCCCTTCGATGCGCGTGACGAGCTCAGCTCGTCATTCTGCGCGGTAGCGCTGTGCGCATGACGAGCTGAGCTCGTCACGACCCCACCCGCGATCGGAATGTCCAGCACACGAGCGGAATTCCGATCGCGGTCAAGGGGTTAATACCGCAAGAACCTACAAGTGTTTGTTGGCCTAATAACCAGCAAAGTGAAATATTACAAATACGCATATGTTGGATTTTTATCGTTTGGTCTTCCCATATTTTTCTGCTTGATAATGATACCGCTATTTTCATACATCAGTGTGGTGTCCATTTGTGGTGTTATCACTGTGTCACTGGGAGTGTGGTTGCAAATACTTTACACATTGCCTTGAAGATAAGCCTGGCTGCTCGTGCCAAGCTACCAGGGGGTGAGCAGGGGTTATCAACGAGGGTGTCCCTCCTTTCCCTGACTAGAAGCAAGGGTCCCTATTTGGACTAAGATAATGGCCTCAGCCAACTAGAGACCCCCAGTTCTAACATTGGTGGTCAGCGGTGTGGGATTGGAACGTGTATTTGCAAATTCACTCACAGTGATTGGTGTACATCACTGGTTTTAGCGCAGACCACAACGCAACCACATATCCTGTTCTTGATTTTTGGTTCTATTTTTGAGCGACCTTTAAGCCACACCATGTCTCAGAGGAGTCAAGTAGCCAGTGAGGTTGCAGAATTGGAGTTCGACATTGAGGCATTGCTTACCTACAAAGTTGATCAATTGAGGCAATTCTGCAGAGCTTTGGGATGTCCCATGAAAAGTAGCGCCAAGAAGGAGGAGCTGCAAACGGCCTTGAGGGCCTGGTGGGAAACCAAAGAGGCTCAGGAGACAGGTGATGCTGAGGTGGATGAGGATGACCCAGGGAATGGATTTGACCTACAGGATTTGCCAGTGGGAAGGCCAGCCTTAGGGGCTGGTAGTGACCATTCCGGGCGGAGTTTTTCCCCAGAGGAGCTGGAGGAAAACCAAAGGGTCAGAGAGCATGAGTTGGAGGTTTTAAAACTTAAGGCTCAAGCAGAGGAGAAGAGGCTGCTCATTGAAAGTGAAAAGCGAGCAGAGGAGAGCAAGAACGCTCTCGCCTTGGTAGAGAAAAAGATTCTCTTGGCTCATGAGTTAAGCATGAGGGAACAGGACATTAAGGCTAAACAGGTGGAGTCCAGTTTGAATGGTGGCAGCACACAACCAGTGCCAGCGGGTAAGGTACACATTCCCACAGGCTTAGTGCAAGATTACCCACAGGGTGAAGGGGGGGATGCCTACACGCGTGCACTGGATGATTGGGTGATGGTTAGCATGGCAAATGATTTGAAGGGGTTACTCAATTTGGCCCCCAGGGAGCCTAGGCTCAGTAATTATTTTCCAGGGTTGCGCCAACACTTGTTAGGGTGCGAGCTCTTTGATTCCCGGGAACTTGCGCAAGAGCCCGACCCCTGGTCAAGGGACCAAGGGTCTGAAGAGGCATTAGGGAGGGAAGAGAAGCGAAGTAGAGCAGTTAGGTCCCAGAGTAGTGGGGGGGGGGCATGCGGGCTAGCGCCCTGCCTCAATGGAGAGGGAGGGAGTGTGAGCAGCGTCCCCGGGGGTCCACAACCCCACCCCAGAGACTGGAGGGTTCCTTAGAGGAGCACCAGGTTAGAGGCCTAGCACCTACTTGCTAGCTGTGTGAGGAAGAACACCTAGCATCAGGAGAACGTGGAGCGTCTGTCACCAGAGCTCCCACAGTTCAGAAGTTTGTGGGTGCCATTCCTGAATGGCAGGCCCAGAAATCTAAATGGAAGGTTAAGGGGGGGAGGTGTTCCCCCGTGGGAAAACCCGTGGGTCAGGGCCCAGGCAGAAGGGCTAGGTCCCCTAGAAGTAACCCGGGGTAACCCCACCTCTAACCTGGAGGGCAGGATAACTGGAGACAGTATCCGGGCCGATGGGTCTTCCAGGGGTACCGCTCTAGGTGGGAGTTGGCGAGCGACCAGCACCCCTAGAGGGCCCCCGACTGCCAGGAAGTACCCATGGAGTAGCATAGTTGGCCCAGGGAGTAGTGACCAAGGGAACCCCCTGGGTTCTGGAAGGCATAGAACTGGATGGTGTCCCTGCAGTAGCGGGCCCGCGTCCGTGTTCTATCGCCCCAAGCAGGGAAGTCCATAAAGGTAGTTGATTGGTCTACCCTGGCTTTAGGCTGGGAGGGGGTTGTGTTGGACTTGGCCCTTTTTTGGCTAAAGTTCCCTAAAGTTTTTGCCTTCCCCCTAGACCTTTTCTTTGACATGGTGTTGCCAACTTAGATGCTGTGGGCACTTTGCCACTGCTGATCAGTGTCAAAGTGCAAGTGCTCCCTGTATAACGTGTTATGGTAATTGGTTGTCCATAATTGGTATATTTGCCTTACTAGTAAAGTCCCTAGTAAAGTGCACTATGTGTGCCAGGGCTGGTAATGCAAATGCTACTGGTGGGCCTGCAGCACTAATTGTGCCACCCACACAAGTAGCCCTAAAGAGAGAACTCAGGCCTGCCACTGCAGTGCCTGCGCGCAGTTTGCTAACTGCCATTTTGTCCTGACAAGTGCACCCACTTGCCAGGCCTTACCCTTCCCTTTCCATGCACATCAGACACCCCTATAGTAGGTCCAAGGTACCCCCCTGGGCAGGGTGCAATATCTGTGAAAGGTAGGACATGTACTGAGGTGTGTACCATGTCCTAACAGTGAAATACTCTCCATTTCGTTTTTCACTGTTGCAAGGCCATCTTGCCCATAGGACAGAATGGGGAAGGCTGTGTAATATGTTTCCAACCTATCTTCCCATAGGCTTAAGATGGAGAGGTGAAGTTTAGTGTGCCTGAACTCACAATTTAATAACACATCTTTTTGTGAAGGTGGTTTTTGAATTGTGTGTTTAGAAACCACGCTTTTAGAAATGGCTGATTTTTTTGCTCTAACAATTCTGTGTGCCTCTGCCTGGTTATGGATTAACTGTCTGGATTTGAATGTGATAGGATCTGGGAAATGTCTTGACCCAGGGGAGGAGTAGGTGAGACAGCAACAGGCTGACCTGCATCTGGAGTGTAGGGGGGAGGAGTAGCCCCCTGGAGGTGAAGAGGCCTGGGCTGCTGCCATAAAATAATGGCTCCCCCTCCTGCTGAGTGATTGAGGAACCAGACCCCCACTATCAAAGGAAGAAGGTGCCGCTGGCAGGAAGACACCCAGAACTGGTTTGGACAGGGGTCAGTGCCCCCTGAACACAAAGACTTCAAAGACATTTAGGGGTATAACTATGAGAGCTGAAGCCCCTGAACGTTAGACGGATCAAAACTGAAAAGGAATGAAACTACTTCGTGGTCAAGAGGAACCTCTGCCAAGGAAGAATTGCTGAAGAGACTGAAGAGAAGGACTGACCCTTGCTGTGTGTTCTGGGGCTGGCCTGCAGTTTGCTGATTTAACTAAGGAGAGGCTAAGGGACTTTGCTGTGTGCTGTGTCCCCCTGCTTGAAAGGACTTTGCTGTGTGCTGTGTCCCGAAGTAACTTGTCTCCAAGGGCCCGAGGAGAGCTGGCTCCCTGTTGTGGGAACTCAGGAACATCAAAGTTTCCAAGTGTGTCTCAGCAACGCTGTGTGCGTGTGCTTTTTGCAGCCTGAGACCTTCATAAGCATTGCACCGGGACTGTGTGGCCCGAAACCCAACCGAGTCTCAGCGACGCTTTGTGCGTGTGCAGCCTGAGACTGCCGTGGGTTCCGTGGTACTGGGTGGAAAGTGCCCCGTGACTGCAGTGCCCCCGCAGCGTGAATCATCGTCCACGTTGCTGTGTAGCTGTTCGTGGCCCGAGCCGTCATCGTAACTGAGGCTGCGGATCAAGATCGCCGCCGCTGGCCCGAGCCGCAACGTGCTGAAGGATTTCGTAAAGCTAAGGAAGTCGTGAGGTAATCGTGATCGTTGTTCGGAAGAAGAATCTGCCCAAGATCGTCAGCAATGGAGAAGGCAGTGCCGTAACCTGTCCGGCTACAGCGTCGCCTTGCATCGGAGCTGCGTCGTCATCGGGAGCGCCCAGCAGGACGTCCGACGAGCGGGGAGAGAGAGAGAGCGAGGCAGCGCATCCCCCAGGTAAGGCTTGGACTCCGGTCGGGAGCCGCAAGCGTGTGTGGCCTGGGGAGGCGCAGGAGGAGTACCGGAGTGCTCCCGTCTCTCTCCCGCTGCATCGCATTAGACGCGCTGAGTCCTCGAGCGGCCCGAACCTGCCCGGCAGTACCGGGGCCGCCCTCGGAAGTTCAGGACTGTTGTCTGTGGTTGGGGCCTAGTGGTGCCCGCGCTAATCGCGTCGATTGGCCTGGTATTATTCCCACATTACGAACTGCCTTATTCCGTGCATTAGGGATTGTATTATTCCTGCATTACGAACTGCCTTATTACGTGCATTAGGGATTGTATTATTCCTGCATTACGAACTGCCTTATTATGTGCTTTAGGGATTGTATTATTCCTGCATTACGAACTGCCTTCTTACTTGCATTGAGGATTGCATTATTCTTGCATTACGAACTGCCTGATTACGTGCATTGAGGATTGCATTATTCTTGCATTACGAACTGCCTGATTACTTGCATTGAGGATTGCATTATTCTTGCATTATGAACTGCATTAGTCTGATAATACGAACTGCAGTACGAACTGCATAGCATTGCATTAGGACTGCATTTGAACATCGTGAACTGCTCATTAATACTGCAAGAACCTACAAGTGTTTGTTGGCCTAATAACCGGCAAAGTGAAATATTACGAATACGCATATGTTGGATTTTTATCGTTTGGTATTACCGTATTTTTCTTACCGCTATTTTCATACATCAGTGTGGTGTCCATTTGTGGTGTTATCACTGTGTCACTGGGAGTGTGGTTGCAACTACTTTACACATTGCCTTGAATATAAGCCTGGCTGCTTGTGCCAAGCTACCAGGGGGTGAGCAGGGGTTATCAACGAGGGTGTCCCTCCTTTCCCTGACTAGAAGCAAGGGTCCCTATTTAGACTAAGGTAACTGCCTCAGCCAACTAGAGACCCCCAGTTCTAACAGGTAGGCATTATCATGGTCCGACTCATGTAGGGAGAGATGCCATGATCAGTTTGTTCAGACAGACTTGGTTTAATCCAAGGTTGATGGCTTAAGCATTGTGCCACAGATGTGTTTTGTGTCAACAGAACAATGTAGGGAAAAGATCTGCGGTGACATTGAGTCACATAGGGAAGTCAGGTGATCCCTTTAATAAGATGCAGTTGGATTTCTTTGAGATGCCTGTGTGCAATGGTTGTAAGTACGTGTTGGTTGTTGTGTGTATCTTTTCACAATGGGTTGAGGCACACACGATAAGAAGAAACAACAGTCTCACAGTAGCAAAATTGTTGTTGAGGGAGATAATACCCAAATGTGGCTTCCCAGCTTCTTTGGAATCTGACCGTGGCATGCACTTCAACAATGAAATCCTGAGGATGTTGTGTGCCAGTTTACAGGTTGAACAGAGACTCCATTGTCGCTACAGACCTGAGGCTTCGGGTCTGGTGGAGCAAGTCAATGGGACTTTGAAATCCAGATGGGCAAAAGTGTGTGCTTCTACGTCTTGAAATGGCCTGATGCTTTGCTGCTTGTGTTAATGAGTTTAAGCAGCATACCTGATCGTAAGACAGGATTGTCCCCCCATGACATCATCATGGGCAGGACAATGAGGTTGCCAGCCATACCTGCAAATGCTCTTGTGCTCATTACCGATGATCTGATACTCGATTACTGCAAAGGACTGGATGATGTGGTGCATTCTATGTCTCATCAGGTTGAAGCAGTGCTTAATTTGTAAAATATTAAGTGCAGGTGCTCAATTTTATTTAGGAGACCACATCCACTTCCTCTACTGGCCCCACCCACTTAGCTTAACAAAACACACAGCCTCAGCTAAAGCAAAGTGGAGATCACCCAAAAATGTGAGTGAGCTGGAATCTGCTCTAAGAGTTCCACCCAACGCCATCATTTGGCACCTGTGTTTACAGTTTAAGCAGACACCTTGCACTTTGTTTGGATCTGGCATATCTCCTGTGCCTAGAACCCACATTCTCATCACCTTACAGTATTTGGGGAAGCAGGAAATGTTTTTCACCTTCTGTACAATGAAGGAAAGGTGCATACAAAGCCAGGCTGTAGTACCTGCAGACAAACCTCTTCAGAATATGGCCCAAAGCAGGTGATCCCCAGATATCCCTGAATACATTTTCATGTCTACCAAGCAGCAGACACAAAACAGGGCCTCCCTGAAGCTGCTGCCTCTAGAGGAGATGCGACCCAGTGCACATGGGCCTAAGTTGGACACCCCTGGCTTACAGACCTGCAGAATGACTAGCCCCTTTCCCTTCTTTGCTGCTGTCATAAGCCGGTCACAGACTCAGTGCATATGGGCCTAAGTTGGACACACCTGAATAACAGACCTGCAGAATGACTAGCCCCTTTCCTCTTCTTGATGCTGTCATGACCCCAGCACGAACCCAGGGCACATGGACCTAAGTTGGACACCCTTGGCTTACAGACCTGCAGAATGACTAGCCCAATTCTTCTACTTGCTGCTGTCATAAGCCTAGCATGGAGCCAGTGCACATAGACCTAAGTTGGACACCCCTGGATTACAGACCTGCAGACTGGCTAGCCCCTTTCATCTACATGCTATTGCCATAAGCACTTGGAAGAAGCTGTCCTGCAAAGGTACACCAAAAACAGGGGTGGTGTTGAGAAACAGATTCCGCACACACCAGTCCCTTCGATCACCCGGTCTCTAGGGCTATAAAATGAGATTGCATGGTCTAAAACGGCAGGGCCAGGCTCCTGAAGGCATACCTCCTCGTTACCATATGACTGAACACCTTCAGTCTCTTCACTGGTTCCCAGTGCAAAAGCGCTCAGTGCTTAGAGCTCTCTGTATGAGTCACCAGGCACTCTTAGGAAAAGAACCGGCAGAAATCAGGTCTCACTTTGTTCCTGACAGTCCGGCTCGTAAAAAGATTAAGACTTGGTTATTCCAGTAGAGTTGTCTCTGTCCTTCTTACCTTTACGGTATAGAGCGACAGGACAACCTTCCAGGGTAGCTGTGGCACTATACAGGTACATTGTGATAATTTTGGGGCTTTGTTTGGGTTTCATAGTGCTTTCTCTCCCATGTTTGGGAGTCTCTCTACCCTCGGTATTTTAAGTGAAGAAAAAAAAGGGTATAACAAAAGGTGGGGGGTCGCTTGCTGTCGCCATCTCTCCTTTGCACAGGCGAATCTCAAAAACTAAGGATCAGTTTAATACAAAAACAATGCATCTACCACTGCACTGCCAACTACTGCCTGTATAAAAACAATGGTCAATGCAGTTTTACATCTTATACACTCTCACGGTTCTGGAAGCAATCGAACAGGTACGTTGAATAGACCATACGCCCTCTACTAACTCTTCAACTAAGCTGTGAGAATGGCTGATTTGCGAGCAACTGACCCTGTCATTCACATCACTTTAGACAACTCTTTTCAAAGAGTGCTGCAGCCAGGTTATAAAACTGTACAAATTTGAATGCATTTAGAAATCGAAGGGTGTCTTTTCAAAACTGCGACTGCCCTAACCTTTTCATTAAAGCATATTTGAGATGAAAAGCAGGAGGCGCTTGTTGCGAGCTCTTGGAGGAAGCGGCGCTAGTTTTTTATTTGACAGTTGATATCTTTTCTGGGAGTACATGATGGGCTAACAAGAAGTAACCGCTGATTTTACAAAAGGAGGCTGCGTTCAGATGGGCAAAGGTGCCAGTATGCACGTTTTCTGGGAAAGTCAGCGAAGCAAGGCTTGGATATACTGGAAAAGTGTATGAGTACAGAAATTCGTTTTGGCGCGCTCATACCTATGAATCTTCATGCTCTCAGCTCACCAGTTCTTGCATGTTCGTCCGACTTCCATAATCATTCGGATTAAAACTTCAGTTTTTGGGAACTGCATCAAACTCACCTTTTGTGCCTGCAGCTGCTTGAATTCAATTCCTGGATAGGGAATTATTAATCCTCCGGCATTGTTTTTGCTGCTTTCGCTGTTAAAAGGCTCTAACTGCAGCAAAGCATTAAATTCCTTCTCAGTGCAGGCCTGCTAAGCGCTAACAGGTTACAAGCGCCCCGGAGAGTTCATTGCAAAACTGGAAACACAGTGTGTTCTGTGTAGTCTCAGCTGGGCCTCTGGACAGCTGCGATGGCCAAAAGTAGTACCACATCTAACAGGCCTCAGCGGCACCTCCTGAACTTTCCCAGCTTGCCTTGCCCCCACCTCACTACCAGCCCGCCCTAAGCCGCAATTATTCAAACGGAATGAGTATGACGACACTCTTTGGTGAAAGGCATGCGTGCACTGCTGACATCACTAACATGAAGCAGTCATCATGCCTGGACCTGGGTGGGCCTTTCTCTGCTGACATACCAGGCAGGCATCTGAACCGAATTGGGAACAGGGCAGGTAAGTACATTTATTTTTAGGTCTCGCCCTGAAAGCCAGCGCTTCAGCGCTGGCTCTGGGCGAGACATTTTGTAGTGGGCTTGCAGAAATGCGACCACAACTTTTGGCTGGCCTAGAGCATGCGAGTACACGCACAGTAACGCGCATTCCTCGCATGCTCCAGGCACCATATGTCTTTCCTCTCACTTGCTCCTCCCCCTCCCCCACCACAGAGCGCTTCTCGGGGCCGCGCGGCCGTGTCAGTTTCACGGCCGCGCGTCACTTGCTCTCCCGCTCCTCCCCCCTCCCCCACCACAGAGCGCGTCTCGCACGTCAGCGCGGCCAATGCTTGTTTAATTGTGGCTCAAGACACTCTCAATTCTTCCTTTTTATCCCCATTCTGCTTCAATACTGTTTACTATTCCATCGTGTTGTATTTAACAAAAGTAAGGCTTCTCTCACCATGCGATGACGCTGACGTGTTGCACAGCGGGGGCCCTTCAGGCGCAGCTTCTTAATTAGCCGTGAAGCGTGCAGTGACCGGTAACTGACATTTCGCATAGACGACTCCAGGGGAGAAGGGCGCATTGTCTCACCATCCCCCTTTCTCGACCGGCTGACGACTGCAGCCGTGTCTACATCAGTTTGGATCCACCTCGCCTACCAGTAAGCTCTTGTGTTAATTTTGTTTCCATGTAGATGTCTTTTCGCAAGGCATCTACACGGCATTCCCACATCGTAGCTCTACTCGGAGGGTGCCTGTTCATTTACTTGTTGATAAACCATTGTAGCATAATTACGGATATAATTAACGTAGCTCAACGCTAAGGGGTGCCTGTTCCCTTACTTGCTCGTAGACCAATGCTGCACCATTAGGGCTATAATTATTGTAGCTCCACGCGGGGGTGCCTATTCCCTACTTGCTCGTGGACCACTGCAGCACCAATACGGCAATAAGCACGAGGCTATGGCCCTTATACAGCAATTGCCTCCCCCCTCCTGGCGGCATTTCCTCTCTCGCCCGCCAGATATTTCTACTTTGATCCACTGTTGTGCCATGGAGGGTTACTCACATTAGGGGTTTTATCCCTTTCCGTACAGATTTTCAATTGGATCATTGCTGGCCTCTACTATTGATACCTTTTATCTACCAGCCACTAGACCGAGGTTACCAACTCTTCCCCAATGGATGAGTAAAACAAAGGATCCTTATGTCCCTTGTGTGTACACCGCCTGTTTCTCTAATAATTTCCTTTATTATTGCAATTAGATGGGAATTAACTGACCCTACGTACAACTACGATTGAACGGGACCCCGCACCCATATAACACAGGGCTGTCTGTTCTTGCTTCCACCTCACTTTGGGGTGAGTGCCTTTTGGGAATACAGCAAGCCCTCGCACGAGACTAGCCTTGAAATCTTTGGCATATAATCATGCAACAAACAGCTTGTAAAATATATGATGAAGTCTCTTTAAATTTAAAAAAAGAGTATTTCTTTAACATATGGAAAGGTTTCACCGCAGTGCATCAAATTATATCTCTGCATTAAGGGGTATTTATTAAACATGAACTTCGCACTTGAGGCCAATGCCATTAGTGAACTAAGAGGCAAGTCAGTTGTCCTGCACATTATATATTCGTTTGAATAGAAGTATACATAGAGCAACACTATAGTTAAGTAAATCAAACACAGTAGGGTCTTGTACAGCGCACATCCAGAACTCATGTATTTGGAGGTGATTCCATGTGTGATAATGGAGAAAAGGAAAGCTAATTAAAATAAAATAATTGCCCAAGACCACATAATTTAGTTAAGTGGGGAAGCTGAATTTGATCTCTGATTTTTTGGATTCACTTTGTGCAATTTAGCTACTTACCTAGTATCTTTTTTGCTCTCCTTTTTACATCAAATATTAATGTGTTGTCTTTAATTCTTGATGCCTGAGGTTAGACCATTGGGAGCAGGCAGAAGTCTCGTCTCAGCTTGTTTCGGACACAAGGTTCCAAGAGGACTTTGAGCTGAGCCAAGCATTTGACTTGAGCCTGGCTCCAGCTTTCAGTGGCTTGACCACCTCTACAGAACAAGAGACAAACAAGCACTGGCAAAGCCAATAAGTCTCGCCTATGCAAATCTATTGGCTTTGTCAATGTTTTTAAGACATGTTGCATAACAACTAAGCTGTTGTGCAACATGGCTTGAAGTGAAGAAAAAAAGTGCTATGATGCAGCCAGTATTGACTGAATAATAGCGCTTTTTTTAAAAGCCATGTTGCACAGCAGCCTGCACTGCTGTGCAATATGTTTAAAACAAGCATTGGCATAGCCAATAGGTCTCGCCTTTGGGACCTTGTAAGTGTTTAGCCATGCAACAGTTAATGTTGTTGCACCAAGGATATTGTGCTGCATAACTAAATACTTATAAGGTCCCAAAAGCGAGACCTATTGGCTATGCCAATGCTTGTTAATAATTACTGGGCCCAGGGGAGAAAAGTTCAATAGACCCGGCCCTAAAATATAAGTGCCGGTGTTAAGCACCGGAAAGCACCGGCACAAATTAAGCACTGAGCAGGAGACGCTTGTTGCGAGCTCTTGGAGGAAGCGGCGCTAGTTTTTTATTTGACAGTTGATATCTTTTCTGGGAGTACATGATGGGCTAACAAGAACTAACCGCTGATTTTACAAAAGGAGGCTGTGATCAGATGGGCAAAGGTGCCAGTATGCACGTTTTCTGGGAAAGTCAGCGAAGCACGGCTTGGATATACAGGAAAAGTGTCTGAGTACAGAAATTCGTTTTGGCGCGCTCATATCTATGAATCTTCATGCTCTCAGCTCACCAGTTCTTGCATGTTCATCCGACTTCCATAATCATTCGGATTAAAACTTCAGTTTTTGGGAACTGCATCAAACTCACCTTTTGTGCCTGCAGCTGCTTGAATTCAATTCCTGGTTAGGGAATTATTAATCCTCCGGCATTGTTTTTGCTGCTTTCGCTGTTAAAAGGCTCTAACTGCAGCAAAGCATTAAATTCCTTCTCAGTGCAGGCCTGCTAAGCGCTAACAGGTTACAAGCGCTCCAGAGAGTTCATTGCAAAACTGGAAACACAGTGTGTTCCGTGTAGTCTCAGCTGGGCCTCTGGACAGCTGCGATGGCCAAAAGTAGTACCACATCTAACAGGCCTCAGCGGCACGTCCTGAACTTTCCCAGCTTGCCTTGCCCCCACCTCACTACCAGCCCGCCCTAAGTCGCAATTATTCAAACGGAATGAATATGACGACACTCTTTGGTGAAAGGCATGCGTGCACTGCTGACATTACTAACGTGAAGCAGTCATCATGCCTGGACCTGGGTGGGCCGTTCTCTCCTGACATACCAGGCAGGCATCCAAACCGAATTGGGAACAGGGCTGGTAAGTACATTTATTTTTAATAATTACTGGGCCCCTAAAATATAAGTGCCGGTACTAAGCACCGGAAAGCACCTGCACAAATTAAGCACTGGGTTGAAGCTGACACAGCCCCACCGTACCAGAAGCAGTGATGTGACCTTAGTCCCAGAGACTGGGTCATGGTGAAAACGTTTCAGCGCTCCGCCCATCATCTCCTTGTGTTTGCTTTGTTCGCCATAAGTTGGCAGAGTATGCCCAGACGTGGGTCCCTTGCTTACTTTGCCACTGGATTCAACCTAGCCTGACTGATGAGCGGTGTTACCCGGAAACCGGTCACAGGATGCTTGTTTCTGGTCCAGTGAAGAACTGGCTTGGCAGGTCGAGCTAGACTGTTCCCATGAGGAACAGGGTCAAGACTGATTTGCATATGGCTGGGTCTGAACTGGGGTGGCAAAGTGAGCTAAATAACGATGATGGATTCATCCCAGATCTGTGATTGGGAGTGAGAGTGAGAGTCTAAAAAGGTTCAGAGCTCGGTCCATCATCTCCTTGTGTTTGCTTTGTTCGCCCTAAGTTGGCAGGGTATGTCCAGACGTGGGTCCCTTGCTCACTTTGCCACTGAATTCAAGCTAGCCTGGCTGATGAGGGGTGCTACCCCAAAACCAGTCCCAGGATGCTTGTTACCGGTCCAGTGAAGACCTGGCTTGGCATTTCAGGCTGGACTGTTCCCATGAGGAACAGGGTGAACACGGATTTGCATATGGCTGACTCCAAACTGGGGTGGTGAAGTGAGCTAAAGAATGATGATGGATTCAACCCAGATCTGTGACTTGGGGTGAGTGTCTGAAAGGTTTCAGTGCTCCGCCCAGCACGGTAAATATTATCTTCATGTAGTTTTCCCGAAGATTAACCATGTGGAACATTTTAATGATCCTGTTTGGGAAATGAGACCTAGAACTAGCTGAGGTGTTAGTGCAGCGGAAGTAGTAGGAGATATGTTTGGTGCCATAATCCCGTCTGTACGAGTAATTCTGAATTATCTGAAAGTTAGACAGCTGTCTACAATAATGGATACATTGGCTACTAGTACACCAAATTCTTTATCACTTGTAAATACTGAGATGTTGTTATAACGTCTACGGTTTTGCAAAACAGACTTGCGCTAGAACTTTAACCACCCAAAAGACGGCGGAGTCTGCAAGGTGTTAAAAGTTCAGCAATGCTGTACTTACAGACGGAAGTAAGAATCTGGAGAAAAATATCCAGAACATATCTGGGTTGACAAAACATTTGAAAGAGTTAGAAATTACAGATGCGTGGGGAAGCCATTGGAAGTGGATTAGCTTCAATAGGCAAGTGTTTTGGAAGCTCAGGAAGTGAAATTCTGGGCATTATTTTGAAAACTCTTTTGATATTTGCCCCTTGTGCAATATTTATTTAAGATCTTTAAGGGATATAAGTATGCACAAGTTAGACGGGGAATGAAGAGGAAGCGAGCAGATGTAGAGTTAGAGGAGAGTCAGAGTAAGTGTTATGATGACATGAAATGTCTGGAAGACTCTAGACGAAAGATGCTCAAGACCACAAGGTTTTAGATGGTCCATTTGATAACATCAGATTGTAATCTGTGATGGCTTGATTCACCATCAGAGGGGGGACTAGAGCAGCGTAATTTTGGCTCCACCTTTTTGTTTAATTAGGCTACATATATAATTATATAATGCCTCATGTACTTGTATGATGTAACATTATTAACATAATGTAGTGTACCTGAACAGATACAGAAAGTGCATTTACTGTGTAATCTAAACATTTATATGGTGTGCCTACTAACGTTTTCCTTGCAGTAACATCAAATTGCAGTTCTCATATATATCTGCATTTGTGTGGTTTGAATAATATTGTTAATTCTTCTATATTTGCGTACTCATTTGAATAACACTCTGAATGTATTTTATAACTGAAAATGTAATCATTCGAATAGTACTCTACATCTATATTATAATCATATATGTATCTGTAATCATGCATTTAAATGTGTACTGAGATGCTTGCCAAACTAACTTGACCAAAGGCCTTAAGCATTTGGATTTGGACGTCTGCTTTGCATGCAATGTTTTTCTCTTCTCTGCAGGTGCAGTTGTGTGATCTTGCGAATAGAAAAAGGCACATTGTGTGGAAGAGGTAATGAGGCTCAAAAGAAGCATCTTTTGGCAAGGACAAGAAGCCTTAATGAATGAAGGGAGGACTGCTGTCAGTGCGGAATAGGGAGACAGGAGGAATCCTAAGACGTTCTGATGTGTGGACCAAAGGAAAAGAGTTTCAAGAGTAGTTGCCAAGTTTACTGTTTGAAGGTGGAAAATAATGTGGCATGGGATTCTCGAAGGTTCTTTATGTGTGTGATCACACTTCCAGGTTATTTAGATTCCCTTTAGACTTTAAGAAGTACAGACCTCTTTGCGACATCTCTGTTGTGTGGCTTCTTGCTGTACAATATGAATTTTCTTTAGAGAAATTCTACAGAGGTTCTGTTATGCTGACATCCTTCTTGTTGCCCTGACTTAGATAGGGTTTCCCTGATTCCTAGTTCAGAATAGGGCTTAATATAATTTCGTTGAAAACCTCATGTATAGGCCGGAGGATCAAAACTTTCAATCTAATCACCAGACTTTGTTTCTCATTCTCTATTATGCAGCTATGGAATTCCTCATTTGCTTTCTGTTATTGAGGATACATTTTGTCTGACGTTTTGGATTTCCGTTAGTGATTCTGTACTTAACACTATGTTTCTGAGACTGATTTATGTCAGTCTGGCTTTGAATTTGTAATAAATTTATACTTAATCCCATTTTCCGACTCAGAGTTTTACTGTGTGGTCAAATGGGATACACTGTAACTGTTAACTTGTAGTTGATCCTAACTTCTTTTATTCCTGAGGCACCTACAAAGGTTCCATTGCGGGGGACAAGGAAGAAGGAGCCCAAAGTCTATGCGTTAGCACTCCCCTTCTCCTAGACTAGTGCATTCCGAACCCAGAGCACTGATTTACCTTACAATTAACCCACTGCAATGAGCTCTTTGCTCTAACTCACTCTATAGACAACTTGCCTTCACTCTTAACATACAAAATGTTTTCACTAAACAAAAGCAGGACCTATTGCATTTGTCAATTGTTGTTTTCTGGTGATTTGCTGAGGGAGTGACCATTATTTTAGCTGGGTGTAGCAGTACTCCTGATGTAAAGATCAGAACCATATTATAATGCCATTTTGCACTTCCACAAAGGTGCAGAAAGGAGCTCAGCTCCAGTTTTTGAAAAAAAAACACACTTTGTCTAGAGAGCAGGCACGATACGCATGAGGTCTGGATGTAGCAGGTGAGTTACGGGAGCAAAATCCAAACTCCCATTTTAGGGAGTTTTGCTGTCTGCTGCACTACTTGTGCTACCTTGCAGGGTTACTTTAGTGCTGCTGGGGGCTTATTATGAACAGACATGCTGGCTCAGTGCAGAGACAAGTGATTAATTTTGAGATGGTGGTTGCTGGTGGAGCCCACCAGCACTCAATTTTTAGGCACCAGTGCTTACTTTTCCTCATTGGGCATTTATCAAGAGCAAGACAGGGGGAAAAAACACTCAAAGCAGGGAGAAGGAGGGAGAGAAAGATGGAAAAAACACCACAAAGCAGAAAGCAGGAACCTGCAAGATTGAGATAAAGGGTCAGGGAGTGTCCGGTAGTGGCTTAAAGAGGCATGAATCGGATTCCAGACAATGCAGCCTTGGTTTTTGCCCCACCATCATGTAATAGCACAGGCTGCAGTTTTCTGAGTAGAGCTCTGGGCACCACACTCATTATTTTACAAATCAAGCACTGGTAGTCGTGATCGTCTGTTTTCTTTTTTTTTTTAATATGCAGTGTCTAAAGTTAAACACAGAGGGGCAGATTTACAAGGTCCTTGCGCCACTTTTGCGTCATTTTTAACATGGGAAAAGTGACGCAAAAGTGGCGCAAGGGGCTTGTAAATAAGCCCCATAATTCCAAATTTCAGACACAGAGTGTGGCAATCCGTGCTCACTGATTCGACTTCTGCTGTCTGCATTTCATACATTAACTCGGAGAAATTATGAGTTATATACACAGGTAAAAAGGAAAAATACCCGCGCTCGTTCCAGAACACTTGTTACCTTCAAGTGTATTTTTGTATTAGTACATAATTCAAAGTTATCTGAGAGAAAATATGTCAAAGAAGTCAATCAATTTTTCTGCTTCAGATAACAATTCTTTTATTCAAATGTTCAATTTTCGACGCAATCCCACTTTCTAATAGTATTCTTTCAATTGCTTTAGCAAATAATGCATGGCTCAAAAAAGTAGGCATCCAGTCAACACGCCTTTCGCGATATATAATTACTTCTTCACAAATTTGCCCCTTGTACCCAACCTCTCAGATCTCCTTCACAATTCAACTTGAAAACAGTAGACTAGACCTCACAATATTGTTATATAATTGACCTCAACGGAACACACGATCCAAATTCCAAAGTTTCCAAAATAGTCATCAATGCCATATGATAAGGGTATCTCCTCTGTATTGCAACACCACATATCCGATCCGAATCCTGAGCTATCCAGGTCTATCAGTTGTGCATTTCAGTTGAAACTTAAGAAATTGTTTATATTTAATGCTCCTGCTTCCTGAGAGTGTTTGCACAATGATCAATAAACCTCCGAAGACAAGGGAAACTCTACATATTACATAAAAATACCAAAGAAAACCAAGACACAGCTAGATGTAAATAACCAATTCGATACGCAATTTGTATCAACTGGAAATTTGACCGTAGCAGTGTATTCTCTGTCTAAAAACGATTAATGCAACGGTACCCTGTTAAACCCATTGGGAACTGGTAGACTGGAAATTGTTCCAGAACATCTATTTCAGACATCAAAACACACTATTCAGAGATGACATTTCAGCGAACACCCTTCTTCAACCTTGTGTCACGAAGAGTGTAACTACTTTCATGACCAGCAGGAAAGTCAGGGGAGTAACTGCCATAGGTGCAGCAGGTGCAGTGGCACCAAGGCCCAGAAACCCTGACAATGCTTTATTTTTGTGCCCCAACCGCAGTTAAGAGGGCCATTTTCCTTGCTTGCAACAGGGTTCATGACAACCTTGCTACTCTTTAGAGGAAAGTGCTGTGTGCCTCATCAAGGGGCAGAAAGATACTGAAGAAATGCTACAGTGCAATGGGAAACAATACAATATTTTTCTGTGAGGTTTAAATAAAATAGAAGAGCGGGGCATTTTGTGTGATACGTCGGTAAAGAGAAAACATAGGACAATCTTTTTAAAATGCTCTTTAAAGACTCTCTTGTGGTTGGAGTCTTCCATGCCAGAATATTCTTTTTATCAGGTCTGTTAGACATAAAAAGTTGCTTTTTAAGTAACTTCCCTATCTAGGCGGTCCCCTGTTAGGCAAAAAGGCCATCAGAATTTGTGAGAAAGTGCCATCTTTCTTGCATGGTATGCCCCCATTTTTTTTTTGGCTGAATTGCTGAAGTGCTTTGACTGAGTGTGCCCTGGGCTTCTGCCAATCAGGTACCCAGGGCCTGTGTTCCTTCCCTAAAACTGCATTGATGCCTAAACTCAATTGGCAACCCTGGCCACAGGTAAAGTCCCTGGTAAATGGTACCACAGGTACCCAGGGCACTGTGACCAGGACAGGCCCCTAAGGGCTGCAGCACTTATTGTGCCACCCTTAGGGACCCTGTACCTTTACACACACACACTGCCTTTGCAGGCTGCGTGTTTTGGTGCAGAGCAAAAGTGAAGAGTCGACATGGCACACATCCCTGTGTGCCATGCCAGCAACAACACTGCCCTGGCATACCTCAGTCACCCCTCTAGCTGGGTGCCCTATGCCAGTGGTGTGGGTACAGGTGCATCAGCCCTGTACCCCTACAGTGCCCCAGTCCATTCTTGGGCATTGTAAGTGCAGTGCTGCCATTTAAAAATATATGGTGCTGGGAGGTCGTCATTACGAACTCCACTGCACCATGATGGCTGCACTGAAGACTGAGAAGTTTGGTATCAAACTTCTCAGCACATTAAACCCACACTGATGTCAGTGTGGGGTTTAATGTAAAAAGCACACAGAGGGCATCTCAGAGATGCCCCCTGAAACCAACCCGACCTCCAGTTCCTGGACTGAGTGGCTGCCCAGGCTGCCACCACCAGACATGTTTCTGGACCCCTGGGTTGAGAGCCATCTGCTCTCAGGGGCCTGAAACAATGCACATCCTGGGGAGAGGTGCCAAAGCCTCCTACCCCAGGATGGGCAGGGGAAGCTTCAAAGGCCTGCCGCCTTTTGAGCTTCCCCAGACCATTTGCTGCTCCCAGCAAACTGGTCCCCACTGGGTCTACCCCCACTTCTGGCGGGAGAACCGGCGGGAAAACCAGAGGCAGGAAATGGGTTGTGCCCACCTCTGCCAACTCCACCCCTAAGGTGGGGGAGGCGAGGTGAAGCACAAACTCGAGTCCCCGCCATCTTGAGGATGGGGGGACCCAGCCAACCAGGGACAGGCTCCTGCCCCCTCCCACTGGAGAGTGGCAGAATAGGGGGTGTACCCACCCCCAGGAAGGGACCCCTTGGTCCCTGCCCTTACCTACCTGTAACCGCCCCTAAATTTAGTATTTAGGGGCACCCTGAACCTTCCTTCCTCAGATCCCGAGAAGAAAAGAAGAAAGAAGACGAAGCAAGAAGACCAGCCGTGCAGCTGCTAACAAAGAGGCGACGACAACTGACTTGGCCCCAGCCCTACCGGCCTGTCGACCCCTGAACCTGCTCCTGCGAAACCCCAGCTTCTCTTGTGGTCAGCAACCTCACCAAACCCGGAGGACCTGACTGCCTTGCCACAGACTTCGAGACAGGGACTCCCACGAGCAGTGGTACTGCTTAAAGAAAAGCTACAAGACCAGGCCCTGGCCCGGAACCGCGAATCCACACCTCTCTGCACCCGCCGACCCTGACCCGAGCTGAGGTGAACCAACATCACGAGGACGTCCCCCCGGCAACTGGGACCCAGTATCCAGCACCCACGGACCCTCCTCTACGACCCTGACGACGCCTGCAGCCTCAGAACAAGGACCCTCCTACCACGATCATCAGAGGGTAAGATTTCCGACACCAAAAGACACCCCTGCACCCGGCGCCCCACGGCCCCCTATGCCCAACTCCTGGGTGTCTCCCTGTCCTCTACCTTCCCAACTTACCTCTCGAAGTGGTGGTCACACCTGAAGAATCTCCGTCCCGAGCTTGCAGTGTTTGTTCGTCAGGCAGCTTCTCCATAGGAAACCATTGGGCGCCCGAAGGTCCAACAGCACTCAGCATCCGGCCGCCCCAGTGCCGCTGAGGGTGCAGAGATCACATCATCCTGACCCTGGGAGACCCCTGAGTCTACCCCCAGAAGATCAAATTCGCCAGTCGAGTGTTTGCCCTAAAACCGTCCACTTGAAATTCCTCCATAGGGTAACATTGGCTGGCTGCACTTGGAATTTATTCTTAGTGTCCAATTTCGAAAGTTGCAAATATTCCTTAAAAATCGCCCGAAGTCCAAATCCGCAAAATCTCACCTGAACCCAGGAGAGACCCCAGTGCTGGAGACAAGACCCCAGCACTGACCCGAACAAGACCGATTAACCTGTTCAAAACCGTTCCTTTGTTTTTCGCCATTGAATAACATTGAGACATTTTCACTCGGAAATTCTTCTAAGTGTCCAATTTTGAAAGTTGCAAATATTCTTTAAAAATCGACCGAAGCCCGAATTCGAAAATTCGCACCTGATTCCAGGAGAGACCCCAGTGCTGGAGAAAAGGCTCCAGCACTGATCCGAACAAGACCGATTAACTCCTTAAAAACCGATACTTGGGTTTTTGCCATTGGATAACATTGAGACATTTTTACCGGAAAAGTTTCTAAGTGCCCACTTTTCAAAACTAAAGAAATTCCTTAAAAATCGCACGAATCACTAACCCGACTTTTTCCAACTGTCTGCAGGTACTGTCCTTGTGTTGAATCCCTGGTCCATCATTGGGGTTACAAAAGTAATCGTAACGTACCGTACCTTTAACTTGAAATTCCTTCCATAGGATAACATTGGGGATTCTGTGCAAAAATTCTTCTAAGTGTCCACTTTTGAAACAGCTAAATTTTGCTTAAAAATCATATGTTTGAACGATTTTACACAACTGTTTCCAGGTACTACCCCGGTGCTGAATCCATGATCCAGTACTGAGTTACAAAAAGTAATCCAAATGTGATTTACATGCATTTATCTTAAAAAGTCCATTGAAAGTAATGTATTGAGTTTTCTGAAATTGTACAACTTGACAACTACTGCAAACTCTAAAGTACAAAGTGCACTTGCCTTTGAAAAAGTATTCATTCAGTATCTGTAACTGAAAAGTATTTGATCTGCATACCTGCATCAAGCTTCCTTGGTTCTAAAATAAAAACTGTATACATTTTTTTATATATACAAAACAAATTGGCCTAGAGTTCAGTTCTTGAGTGTGTGACTTAATTTGCTGATTGAGTGTGTACAACAAATGCTTTACACTGTCCTCTGATACTGCCTTACTGCTCGACCAAGCTACCACTTTAGAGAGTAAGGTTATATCTAACTTTAGCCTCTGCCAAGCCACTGGGGACTGTGGACTCTGTGCACACTGTACCTATTTGGGAACAGTATATACAGAGCCACTTTCTTACAGTATTGATTTATCAAAGTGGCAGGCGTGGAGGAAGTGACATTGCGCGCTGTTCAACTCAATTGACATCACAGGTTTGTCCCTTCCTTAGTCCTTTGATGGCTTCCTATGTTCAAAGGTGCTTATGGATGGACAAGGAATGGATACTAAATAAAGTAAAGAAGATCATATAGCCCTTTTCGTTTCTGGCATGGCCCAGAGTCATTTTTCCGCATAGGTAGAGTGGGCAGTTGTCTAGGCCCTCACTTTCCAGGTGCCACTCTTGTAAAAGTGATCGGGCAACCAGAAGTCAAAGCGTAATATTATTGTACAAAAAAACCCAGTTTTAAAAACAAATTGGTCAGCAAGGGCTCTATCTTGTCATATCTCATCTCTCTCTACTTTACCAATCACTAAATCCCCCCTCACTTACTCACTTGTCTATTGGCCGGAGCTCTGACAACCTCAGTGTCAACTCCCCCATCCACCAGCTCTCTTTCTTTGCCTTAGAAATCTTTCCGTCTCATGTCTGCCCTTTCTGCACCTCACCTTTTCTACCACACCCCTCTCACTTTTGTCCATCTCTTCCTACCAAATTTTACACTTCAATATACCTATTTGACTCTTCCACTACTCTTTTTCTACCTTATCCCTTTTCTTTCTCTGCACATGCTCTGTTTCTATCGCACATCCCTGCACTTCTCCCCATTTACTTTTCCTCTCTTTCATCTTCGTCTCTCTTTACCACACCTCTCTAAATCTCTCTCTCTCCTTCTCTTTATAGCCACCTCTATCTATTTCACTTCCACCCTTCTCACTCATCTCTCACTCTAACGCACCAGTCTCTACCTCACATCTCACTAATTAACTGATTCTTTACCTCATATCCCTCACTACCTTATTTCTATCTCACTACACTTTACATCTCACAACTGACCTCACAATTTACTTCACCTTTTTGCAGCTTCACTTCTCTATCTCCCCTTCTATTTTCTACTTCTGTTTCCCATCTCACTGCTTAAATTCTTTCTCACTACCTTTAGCTCTCTCTCTTTTTCCCAATCATTACCACCTGTCAAGTTTTTCTCTATCATTTCCTCCTCTCGCTCTGCATATCCTTCTCTATTTCAAATCACTTGCTGTACGTCACTTTTCTCTTCATATTTACGTAAGTATCCACTCTTCCCAAAATCTCTCTTTTGCACCTTGGTACAACCCCTGCTTAGCTTCATCTCAACTCAATGTATCTCATCTCTATCTATTTCACCCATCTTTCTCAACCTCGTCTCTATTTACCTCACCTCTCTCTCCATCTCTCTATATCTCACCTCTTGCTACCTCTTCTCAATCCTCTGTCTAACTCACCACTTCCTACTACACCATTCTTTCTGTACCCCAATTCCCTCTGCACCACGAATCACTCTCATTACCTCATCACTACCCGAACTCTCTGTTCCACTTTCATCCCAACTTTTCAATTTACCTCACCCTCCCTCTCTCTCCTACCTCTTTTCATGTGCCTTGCCTCTCTCTTTACCTACTTTCCTGCTACCTTTCTTTCTATACTTCTTTCTCTATTGTTCTCGACACTCTCTCTCAATACATCCTGCTTTATTTCAACTCACCCTCTCTACCTAACCTCGCTCTCTTCTTCCCTATCTCTGTACAGCTCTCTACATCACTTCTATGTTTCTACATCTTTCTCTACACCACCATCTGTCTTTCTACTTCTGTATCAACCCTGCCTCTCTTTCTGAACCTCACCTCACCTCACCTCTCTTTCTCTACCTCACCTTTACATCAAATGCACTTCTTTTCTCCCTTCAACTCATGTTTAGTTTTTCCTTTCACCCTTGTCTCCGCCTTTATCTCTGCTTTACTACCATCTGTACTACCTGTATTTCTATACCCAAATTCACATTTTGCTTTTCGCTTCACCTTACTATTCTTTCTGTACCTTACATGCATCTATATAGTTCTCTCACAACCTCACCTGTCTATCTTCCCCGCTATTTGCCTCTACCTCTAACGTATCGCTCTACCTTGTGCCTGTTTCTTTCTGACTCCTCTGTGCACCCCACAACTCACATTCTCTCTACATTTCCTTCACCTTTCGCTACCCATTTCTACTTTACTATAAAATCTTACATATCTTTCTACGTCTCTTAATCTACCAACCTCTCTACCTTCTTCTACCTCTCTTTCTCTTTTTTCTGACTATCCGAACTTTCTCTGTGCCATATGTTTCCCCTCAATTCACCTTTCTTGCTAGCTCATCTCTATCTCTACCTCCCTTCTTATTCAACTACACCTCCCTCACTATACAATTTTCTTTACCTCTCCATCCTTATCTTGTATCTGACTACCTCCCATTTCTCTTAATCAGCCGGCCAGACGTCACAATCTAACCAGAGGAGAACACACAGTGAAAGAAAGAGAAGAGGTGCAAGGCAGGGGAAGAGAATTAGGAAGAATATGAACACATTTGTCCAATTATCACACACATACATTTGGCCATCATACTTCCAAGCACCCAGCAAGAGTAGCAAGCCAAGTGTGCCTCCCAAAGGGTCACATTCGTGGTATACGAAAGATTGTAGGCACAAAAGACAGCTCTTAGCTATAGCAATTAGAAATAAGAACTGTCCTCTGATTAAGGCAGCTAGAAAGGATTACAGAGTAGCCTTGCATCAAGCAAAGATGAAATGGGATGAATCGCACTGGCAGGATTTGAAGGATGCTAGTCTAGCAAAGGACACTAATCTATTCTGGACCCTAGTTAGCCGGGGTAACAAGAAGGATTTAGGCCTACTTTCTAATCACATCCCAAGCCAGGACTGGTATGATCACTTTGGGAAGCTCTACTCTTCCCCGAGACAGAAGGTACGCGGTGCAAGGACCGGCAAAGGAGTGGGGCCCCAGCAACGACACCAACATCAGCATGCTGCTTCCGCCTACCACCACCCGACCTTCTACCCCTACAGCCATCTCCACCTCCACCTCGGGGATCCCTATGGACCCAAAACCACCGCCCCTAATTGCAACACCACCTGAATTCCTGGCTGAACGACGGCAAGAATGTCATGCTCTGTAAATATGTAATTGTTGCGGGACGGAATAAGGGACGCGCACTCCGGCTCTAGGTAGTGAAGGTTTTATTTTTCCTGTTACACGCTTCTTAACCGAAGCCAGGATTATTGTCCACAATCCTTCTCGTCTTCAGGGATCTCCTTCCAGGTTCTCCCGGTCGTCTGCTTCACCCGAGGTTGGTGGGCGGGGAACAGCTTCTCAGTTGTGTTACCGGAAAAGAAACGAGATAAGGGGACGTAAGTGTAGGGCTATACCGTATAGTAATGGGAGGGGAGTGAAGGATACACACGTGAGCACTTCTAAGTAGTAGTGACAAGTGTAAACGAAGCGGTGATGGAGTGATTGTGAGGGGGGTATTTTTTTTCAGATTCCAGCCGTCTGTCTCTATGTAACAGCCCCGGGTTATTTAGAGGAGTTCTCCCTCCTCCCGACCCAGCCCGCGAGCCGCTCACGTACCTGGCTGAGCCACGCACCTCCAGGAGCGTGGCTGGGCGAAGCGTGATACCGTTGGCCTCCTGGTTCTCCTCCGGCATCTGATGGATTGACTGCACGGCTTCGGTCTGCTCCCTCCTCGTAATCGTTCTCCTTACTCCTCGCGTCTCCTCCGATCTCCGCTCTCTCCTCTCCGGTGAATGCACACACCCGTGCCGGGGAACTCCACTCTTTTACTGGTCCGGGAGGGATGACGTCACGATGAGGGGGCGGGAGTGTCTCCTCCGGCCATTCCCAGTTAAAGGGGCCGTAGTATTACTTCGATAGTGATTCCCCTGAGCGATACGGTGTCGCTGACCATTCCTCCGGCTGTGGGGACACAAGAGGGGAAGAAAGGGGTGTCCAACAGTCTAACATAGTCCTTTCTCCGTCCCCGTCCACCTCCTCCCGCTCACAGTAATATATAATTGTCCAACCCTAATCGCTTTTAAAATGTAATCTCGAGTGATTTGAAACTTGTATATATGTAACTCTAACCACTAGTATCTGTAGTAGACGTATGTACTTACTACCACTCTTATGTAAATTTAGAGTTTTTCTGTTTGTATCTTTTCCTTGAGTGAATTTTCAACTTGTATATATGCAACTCTAACCACTAGTACCTGTAGTAGACGTATGTACTTACTACTATTCTTTTGTGAATTTAAAGTTTTTCTGTTTGTATCTTTTCCTTGAGTGAATTTTCAACTTGTATATATGTAACTCTAACCACTAGTATCTGTAGTAGACGTATGGACTTACTACCATTCTTTTGTGAATTTAGAGTTTTTCTGTTTGTATCTTTTATGTAACTCATGTACTCCGAAGTCCTTATGTAATGTAACTGGTCCTTTTGTAAAGCGCTCTGACACCTTTGGGTAAAGTTTGCACTATATAAAATCGCATTAAATAAATAAATAAACAAAAATACTCTGCCCCAGAGGTTACACCTCTGGAGGGGCCATGTGACCACTTAAACTCTTTTGGTGCTGGAAATGTTAGCAAGCCCTTCTCTTTGGCTGAAACTGAAGCCGCGTTAGGGAAGATAGTCCCTGCTAAAGCTGCTGGACCAGATGGTCTGCCTGGAGATTTATTCCTCTCAGACGTTACAAATAGGGCACGTTATATTCGGATACTCATCAATGCCATTGCTAGTGGTTGCCCAGTACCAGAGTCGTGGAAGGGCGCAGAGGTGGTCCCGATTTATAAAAAGGGTGCCAGAGAGGACCCCGCTAATTACAGACCAATCAGTTTGATTGACGCAATGCAGAAGGTCTTTGGCAGAGTCCTGCTACAGGGGATCCAATCCTGGGCAGAGGATGAAGATGTCCTTTCCCAATATCAGGCGGGCTTTAGGGTCAGCACTGGAACGGTCAACCAAGTGTTTAGGCTGCTCCTTATATATTGGAAAGTTGTGGTGATTGGCAAGGGCAGTCTTTATCTCGCATTTATCGATTTCAAGACTGCCTTTGACCTGGTACCCAGGAATAAGTTGCGCAGATACTTGGAGACATGGGCATCCCTCCTTTAATCCTTAACTTGCTGGTCCGGCTTCATGAGGGCAATTATGCACAGGTGAGATGGGGGACACAAGGCCAGCTGACGGAACAGATCCCTGTCAATAGGGGAGACCGCCAGGGCTGTGTTATGGCACCCACCCTGTTCTCTTTATATGTGAACGGGGTGGTCAGCTTTTTGCAAGAAGAGCCAGCTGATGCTCCAGCCCTGGCGGGTGACAAGGTACCAACTCTCCTGTTTGCTGACGATACCCTGCTGGTGTCTAAGACCCCAGCAGGGCTACAAAAATTACTGAATAGATTCCAATCTTTGTGCGATTCTCTGGGGTTGGTCATCAATACCTCAAAAACTTAGGTTCATGACATTCAACCCCCCTAAACTATTTAGAAACAACCTTATGCTGGATGGGACCCATTTGGAGAGAGCCAGTACCTTTGACTACCTTGGCATCCGACTCTCCGACAAAATGTCATGGAGGCCCCACTTAGCTAAGATACTTATGAGTCATAAACGTGTGGTCGGGGAACTAGGTAAAGAACATCGTGCCTCGCAAAGCAGGCCAGTTGCCCCGGCCCTCACGGCTTATGTCGCCAAAGCAGTTAGCTCAGCCCTTTATGGAGCTGAGCTATGGGGGTTTGATAATGTAGATGACATCTGTAGATCTGAGCACAAGTTTTTGAGGGACTTGGTGATGCTTCCCCGCAATGTCCCACTAACACCTTTAATGTACGACATGGGCAGGCGGTTGTTCAGAGACATTGCTAAGTTGCGCCCATTGCTTTTTTGGGCCCGTATAAGGCGGACTCCTGAACTCTGTAAATATGCTATAGCACTAACTGAGGTGATGAGCTTAGACGCTGACCATAGAGTCAGCTGGACATCAAGCGTCAGGAAAACATTGATAGCTCTGGGCCTCAAAGAATCCTGGGATAGCTAAAATCCCCCTAGCAAAGTGGAGCTAAAACGAGCGTGATTGGATAGATACCTAGGAACTTAGCAAGCCAAATGTAGGAAGGTTAACAGAAGAATTCTATCACCATAAGCAGAGCAGAAGCCTTGAGCCATATCTGGATATAATCCAGGTACCACGAGACAGGGCGCTGTATATCCATTTTAGGCTTGGCACGCTTCCTGTTCGTGCATTAACTACAAAATGGCATCCTCCCAAACAGACAACAGAAGACTGTCCTTGCTGCAGAGCCCCGTTGGAGTGCGTTGCCCATGTTATGTTTGTTCGTCCAGCGTATAAAGCAGCAAGGTTTAAATGGCTAAAACCAATTTGCAGACAACTGGGCACGCTCGACCATCGGGTTGCTCCTCGCATTCTGAAGTCTGACGCCAGAGCCCTCTTTGCTTGCGGGGTGGCCAAGTTCCTTGGCCACGCTTGGATAGTTAGGCAAAAAGCCTTGCGTGGGGTGGCCTAACATCACATCTTAGGATACGCAGAGTAATCACCCCAGTCTAAGATGAATGCCCATACACTATAAAAGCTCCATTTTATGCACTGGCACTTTATATAAGCTTACCTGCCTCCCGAATCAGGGCCCAAATAAGTCTATCTATTGGGTATGCACGGCGGGTCCTATACTCTGCTTTTTTTGTGAGATCCCCATTGGGCTGGACTATTATGATTGCACTTTTTTACTGTTATTGTTGTAATTACTTATGATTTTATCAATGAATTTTTAAAACTTTTTACTGCACAGTTTTTGACAACTGTTTTATCTCCTGCGGTGCAATAGTGCACTTTCATGTTCCGGCTGAGCACATTTTTCGTACTATCTTTGTATCGTTTGTTAATTTGTATTCTTTTTAACTTCTCTTAAAATGTTGCTTGATGCTTTTATGATACTAGTTATCGAAATAAAGCAAATGATTGATTGACATTTGGCCAACCCATAATCGCAACCTGTATGGAGATTATAAAGCTGTCTCAGGTGTCCCAATGCTGTGAGTCAGCTGATAGAGGACAAACCCTGCAGGTACCAAATGAGTATGTGTATGCTCTGTTTATAGTAGTTATACACATGAACCTCTGTTTAATGTGACACTAGGCTGTCCTGTAAAGCGGTCGCAGATGTTCATACTTTTTCACATGCTTTCCCCGGGACTATGGCCTGCATATTACATTCCTTAGGGGTGAGGTATAGTAATTATTGTAGAAAATGTGGGATTGGACAAAGTATACAGGTTCTTGTAAGTTTTCCTATTTAAAAAAAGCACAGAATCATGTAGGCCTCAAATACTGGCATGCATATTACATTCCTTAGGGGTGAGTTATAGTAATTATTGTAGAAAATGTGGGATTGGACAAAGTATACAGGTTCTTGTAAGTTTTCCTATTTAAAAAAAGCACAGTCATATAGGCCTCAAATACTGAACCAGATTATACTGAGGTGTGTTTCATTTGAATTGGTGATGGATCAGTACTAAAATCAAGTCAGAGAGTGTGTAAATACATGTGCACTGGCTTAACGTAGACAGATGAATCAAAATGACGATTCAAAGTTGCATGTTTTGCTATAATTGCAGATGTCACAGCCATTACTGTACACTGTAGCACTGGTCAGTGGTCTTACTGTTCACAGACTCCTGACACATGGGGCCTGATCCATAAAGGTACTTCCATGCAATAAGTTTATAAGTGCAGAGTTTCCGCACTTGTGACTGAGTCTCTGCACTAGTGGCAGAATGTCTGCTCTGGGGGGGGGGGGGATCTCCACACGGCACACTGCAGAGAGTGCACTGTGCAGAGATTCCGCCCCGAGTGTGGAGATTCCACCACAAGTGCGGAGGCGACTCTGCACTCGTAACTTTACTACATGTAAGTACCTTCGTAAAATTGGGCCCATCATATTTATGGTATATGAGTACTAGGGTGTGATGTCAAGTGGAGTAGTCTTTATCCAGCAGAGTGGCATTGGATGAGGCACAGTGTAATCAAAGGGATGAGAAATGTGTAGCTGGCAGCAGTGTGCATTATTAGGTTTTCACACATGAAGTTACCTAATTACTATAGAAATGAAGGTAAACATGACAACATGTCACTATGCTATCCAGCAGTTACCCATAAATTGTAATGGAATTCAATTTAGCAATGTTTTAGGTTTACCAGCTGTCGAGTGCAGAAGAAACAAACATTTAGATTACGAAATCTAGACATTGAGTGTTGTATCTTCTTTATGATGTAAGAAGTTACACGTGTTGTGTACAAATACAACACATAAACAAATTTACACACAAATTTGTGTGCACATATATCTAATGGCATTGTATATTTAATGTTGGTGAATGTAAAATTTGGGCATAAATGTATGTGTTGATGCTGATGATGATGGATGTATTCATTATATCCGAACGGTTTCAAATATTATGTCTACCTTAATTCATGCCCTTTCTATCACATGAAAGGTGTTGAATCACTTACACTGTCTAAGCTGCATATAAAAGCATCCTTCTACTATGTGAATTATATAGAAATGTAATTCTAATGACTAGCATATGGTGTTATGATAAATTTGTTCTATGCACAGCAGTTCACTGCTTGCAACTTAGGAAATGGTTTTAGAAATGTTTATATGTTTTGAAAATCAAGTACTTGTAGGCTCATAACTTTTATTTTCAATTTTCAGCAACCTCCAGAACAAGCGAGGAAGAAAACCATAAAGGTGGGGAAGCAGATGTCCACAGGGAGTCAGAAGGCAGTAACACCTAGACCGAAGGATCCAGCGGCACGAAACATGATGGGGATGGATAGGAGGACTCAGGTTCATCGGACTCAGAGGCTTTACAGAAAACCAGACCCTAATGGTGGTGGACCCAACACCATCACATGGACTTGCAACATCAGCCGCCACCACCCAAAAGATCAGCACCCTCCCTCCTGTTCCCAAGCCTCTAAATTATCTGGGGTCTCCTTCGCCCCAGGCACCTATGCTCCTGCCCCAGTCCTACAGCAGTGATGTCTGAGGAGGCTCTGTATGTGCTGGGGAGCAGATCAGATGGCCAGACTGCACTGTTCTGTGCCATCCAGGGGGTCAGTCAACAATTAACCCAGTTACTGGCCTTCCCAGATGGCATATGGAGTGTAGTGTGTGCCACACAAAGAGGAATGGGATGTCTAAGACCCTCCTTAGACATCAATGCCTCCCAACAATCAACACTTGCCCCTCCATCTCAAGATCCTTCCTCCTCCTTCATTCATACTATCACCACCATAACTTCACCAACCACCAACCACCTCTGTCACAACATCAGACACTAGCTCTACACTCACAACCACACACTCAGGCAAACACAAACACGCAGACACACACAGACACTCCTAATAAAAAGAAAAAACATACAAACATACACATACAGACATAGAGATCAGCACCACACCCTTCAAAACCACATACCCATCCACACCAGACAAAGACTCTGATACACCCATCTATCTACCAATCATTTCTGTCATCTGCCTCGCTCCCACAATCACCACCACACATTCAACCACCTGTACACCCTCAATCTCTTCTGCACCCTAAACCACCACCACACCCTCAACCACCACCACCACACTCTCAATCACCACCACAGACTCCACTACCACCACCACCCCCACACACACCACCATAATCTCAACCACTACCACACCCACAACCACCACCACAACCTCGTCCAAACACGCAACCTCACAAAAGCAATTCACACCACAGAAACACACACCCTCAGATAAACACTCTCCATCAACCAAACAAACCACGTCACAGACACACACACCCAAACCACTACAGCTAAGCAACAAACACATTCATCCAAATCAAAAACTTAAACCAAATTACAGCACAAACCCAAAACACATTATCATGAAACTTCAGCCACACACTCAGCCACAAAACACACGCATAGACCCACCACCACTGTTACTGCTTCTACACCCTCTAATTCCCACATACCTCCTACAACCACCCCATCCACCCTTCCTCCTCCCTCCCCAATCACCTCTATTCCTCCCAAACCCCTGAGGAAAAGGCCCACCCCTCCTCCCAATTGGTAAATTGAGGTGCCTAGCTTCCATCTGTTCATGGAGTGACATTTGCCCCTTAGCAAGTAGGTTATTTGGACACCATTCACATAAAGGCAAAATGACAATATGCCATATTGTACAGGATGTATCATTTGTGCATACTGATTTTTTGGGGTTTATAATGGCTATGATTTATGAATTTTGTTTTGAGAGAAGTATCTCATAATATACTAAAATGAATTTGTCCTTACAAACTTGTTTATTATTCTGGTGTACACAGACACATTGTTCAGGGTGTATCTGTTTTTCGACCATTTAAATGTTTAACACACACTTCATATATTTGGAAGTCTAAGTTGACCTTTAATCTTCTGGTCTTACTACTAGATTCCTATGTGCTTTACACTACATTATTTCATGACACGTCTAATCTTCCTTCCCATTTGTGTCATATTTGTTTATATTGAGCTTGTTTAGTAATTTAGGGCATTGTTAAACTACTGTAACAACAAGTAATATGCTTGTCAGGCTAAAAATATATATTAAAATATAACTGATTCATTTTTAAAATGCTAAGAAATAGGTACATTCCATACATAGCCTGCAATGGCATTCAATAGACTTTTGTTTAGCATTACTTCAGTTGTTCCTACAACAAGTACTGTAATGATACAAGTAACATCAGATGACCAGGCCCTGCCTACATTAACTTACAGTTTACTGGACATGTAAGTGCCAATGTGTTCTTGCAAATAGGTGTAAGGCAAATGAGTGTAGCAAATTATTTTATAATTGAATTTCATATGTAAAGGAACAATATCACTTTTATCTGACAGGCATGTTCATATCACAGGAGAGCTGAGTACCAAAATGTTATGTGCTCACCCTTCAGAGAGGGGAATGTACAACAATTGAAATAGAGCAATATAAATAATACTGTGGTGACCCATTACATGTGTGTCATTTTTAAAAATAAAATTCTGTTTAGATAATGGATTATGAAACTTTAGGATTAGGTGTATCTGACACACACACAGGGGCCGATTCCGATCTCGGTCGGAGGCGCACCCAATACTATTCGGTCGGGAAAAAAGCCATGCGAAAGCCAGTTTCCCGACCGATCCGTACAGCACACCGAACGAGCAAGTACGATGCGCACAACAGCAAAAATTCCGGCCGAGCCGTACTCACCCAAACCAGGTCCTGTTCTCCGACCGAGGCGAATCCGGAAACGCCGAATCGAGTCGCACGGAAGGGAAAATGCAGCCCCGTCCGGCCGGACAAGTACGATGCGCTTTCCGTACGCGCCGAACCCGTCGCTACGCACGGCACGTCAAAGCATCCGGGAGAGGCGCACATAAGCTCCGAATCGCGCCACAACACGATCCACGGCTACGAGACGAACACAGCACAGACGAGGACGACGCGAAGCGACGAGGACGAAGCGAAGCGACGAGGACGAAGCCAAGCGACGAGGACGACGCGAAGCAACGAGAAGGACGAACGACACGAACCAACCATGAATCCCTTCGTCCCGATCATACCAATATTCTACATCTACTACCGGAACAGGCACGGACGCGTACGGCGCAGAAGGTAAGTCAGACACCAACCACAAAACACATACAACACGTACACGACACATCACACACATACACGGGGAATCTGAATATACTTGCAACAGCAGCACCATAGGGGCGGGATGCCCATCACCAATGCCACATATGCACACAGGGGCCTGAATGCGCGCCACCACCCCAACCCAGGGGGGCTGGATGCCAACCACCACAACCACCCTTAGCCAGGGGGTGCCAAATGCCCACCACCACTACCACCCTTAGCCAGGGGGCAGGATGCCCACCACTACTACCACCCTCACCCAGGGGGGCAGGATGCCCACCACTACTACCACCCTTAGCCAGGGGGCTGGATGCCTACCACTACTACCACCCTTAGCCAGGGGGCAGGATGCCCACCACTACTACCACCCTCACCCAGGGGGGCAGGATGCCCACCACTACTACCACCCTTAGCCAGGGGGGCAGGATGCCCACCACTACTACCACCCTTAGCCAGGGGGCTGGATGCCTACCACTACTACCACCCTTAGCCAGGGGGCAGGATGCCCACCACTACTACCACCCTCACCCAGGGGGGCAGGATGCCCACCACTACTACCACCCTTAGCCAGGGGGCAGGATGCCCACCACTACTACCACCCTTAGCCAGGGGGCTGGATGCCTACCACTACTACCACCCTTAGCCAGGGGGGCAGGATGCCTACCACTACTACCACCCTTAGCCAGGGGGCTGGATGCCTACCACTACTACCACCCTTAGCCAGGGGGGCTGGATGCCTACCACTACTACCACCCTTAGCCAGGGGGCTGGATGCCTACCACTACTACCACCCTTAGCCAGGGGGCAGGATGCCTACCACTACTACCACCCTCACCCAGGGGGGCAGGATGCCCACCACTACTACCACCCTTAGCCAGGGGGCAGGAAGCCTACCACTACTACCACCCTTAGCCAGGGGGCAGGATGCCCACCACTACTACCACCCTCACCCAGGGGGGCAGGATGCCCACCACTACTACCACCCTCACCCAGGGGGGCAGGATGCCCACCACTACTACCACCCTTAGCCAGGGGGCAGGATGCCCACCACTACTACCACCCTCACCCAGGGGGGCAGGATGCCCACCACTACTACCACCCTTAGCCAGGGGGCAGGATGCCTACCACTACTACCACCCTTAGCCAGGGGGCAGGATGCCCACCACTACTACCACCCTCACCCAGGGGGGCAGGATGCCCACCACTACTACCACCCTCACCCAGGGGGGCAGGATGCCCACCACTACTACCACCCTTAGCCAGGGGGCAGGATGCCCACCACTACTACCACCCTCACCCAGGGGGGCAGGATGCCCACCACTACTACCACCCTCACCCAGGGGGGCAGGATGCCCACCACTACTACCACCCTTAGCCAGGGGGGCAGGATGCCCACCACTACTACCACCCTCACCCAGGGGGGCAGGATGCCCACCACTACTACCACCCTCACCCAGGGGGGCAGGATGCCCACCACTACTACCACCCTTAGCCAGGGGGCAGGATGCCCACCACTACTACCACCCTCACCCAGGGGGGCAGGATGCCCACCACTACTACCACCCTCACCCAGGGGGGCAGGATGCCCACCACTACTACCACCCTTAGCCAGGGGGCAGGATGCCCACCACTACTACCACCCTCACCCAGGGGGGCAGGATGCCCACCACTACTACCACCCTTAGCCAGGGGGCTGGATGCCTACCACTACTACCACCCTTAGCCAGGGGGCAGGATGCCCACCACTACTACCACCCTCACCCAGGGGGGCAGGATGCCCACCACTACTACCACCCTTAGCCAGGGGGCAGGATGCCCACCACTACTACCACCCTTAGCCAGGGGGCTGGATGCCTACCACTACTACCACCCTTAGCCAGGGGGCAGGATGCCTACCACTACTACCACCCTTAGCCAGGGGGCTGGATGCCTACCACTACTACCACCCTTAGCCAGGGGGCTGGATGCCTACCACTACTACCACCCTTAGCCAGGGGGGCTGGATGCCTACCACTACTACCACCCTTAGCCAGGGGGCAGGATGCCTACCACTACTACCACCCTCACCCAGGGGGGCAGGATGCCCACCACTACTACCACCCTTAGCCAGGGGGCAGGAAGCCTACCACTACTACCACCCTTAGCCAGGGGGGCTGGATGCCTACCACTACTACCACCCTTAGCCAGGGGGCAGGATGCCTACCACTACTACCACCCCCACTCATAGGATGGACAATGCATGACACAACAAGCACACCACAACCTAGGGAATGCAAGATTAAGACATCCCCCCACCACCATGACAAGCGTGTGAGCAGGCTGTGTCAAATGCCTACAACACCGAACATGACATTGAACATACAATGTGACCCCCTAGCACATGTGCCACACATATATGTGTGTGGCACCCACAATGCAAGCAGCCCATGACCATTGTGGCAATGGGGCCTAAACCCCCATCATCACAGTGACCAAAAGGCAAGTGTGGGGTCCATAGCTGAAGCACATTTTGACCATTGTGGCAATGGGGTCTAAACCCCCATCATCACAGTGACCAAAAGGCAAGTGTGGGGTCCATAGCTGAAGCACATTTTGACCATTGTGGCAATGGGGTCTAAACCCCCATCATCACAGTGACCAAAAGGTAAGTGTGGGGTCCATAGCTGAAGCACATTTTGACCATTGTGGCAATGGGGTCTAAACCCCCATCATCACAGTGACCAAAAGGTAAGTGTGGGGTCCATAGCTGAAGCACATTTTGACCATTGTGGCAATGGGGTCTACACCCTCATCATCACAGTGACCAAAAGGTAATTGTTAACAAAGAAAGAGCTGCAACTGCCAAACTGCATGGATCATTCCTGGTCACAGAACCAAAAACTCATCTGTGGCAAAGTAGTGTATGTGTCCCATTGCAACATAAATTGGGGGAGCCAAATACTGCAGTGCAAATGAAACATTCCTTTGGCCATGTGCAGACAAACAACACCCATGGGGGCTGAGACCGTCAACAGTCATCAATGACACAATGACAGAAGTGACCATCAGAATGCAGAACCACATATTTGCACCAATGGGCACACAAATGCAGATACCCTGTGGAGACAGCAGATGTGAGGTGAACAGATACCATACCATGGCAGCAATGGGACACACAAACCATGATCACTGTGCTGACCGATGACCTAGGAGTCCCAGGGACAGCAGGGGAAACACACCAAACAACATACAGCCAATGGCACACCCAAGATATGCCAATGCAGTGGTGCAGATGCACAAACACAAACAGGCAGACCAACACTGTCATCATACACAGCAGGTGAGGGGTGGGGGTGCCAGTGTCCCCAGGCAACAACACAACACATGAGGAGAGCTGAATACCAATCATACAGATGTGCATACACTGCCACACTAAGCTAACTCATGGATCCAAATCCCCTATGTGGGCAAGCAGGCATTGACAGGTGAGAGGGAGCACAAAACACACATGTCACACAGGCACGTAGGAACAACAACTGACACAGCAAGTCACAGACACACCACAGCACCACCCCCAGGGCCCCCACAATGTGGTGACCCTGGGCTGAAGAAAAATACCACTGTGATGACAAAGCTAAATGTCGTTCACACTGTGAACCACAGTCAGGTGTCCTGAGCAACTAACTACCATCACACCTACACAAGCACAAATCAATCAGCATGGCCAGTAAGCCAAGGCCAACATGGAGGCAGGGGACTAGCCGGGCAACAACTCTCATCTGCACACACTCAACACCACACCCCTCGACCTCCAACAATGTGCAGCAGTGAAGTACACATGCACTGGTGACATTGCACATGCACCCATGACTATTCCAGGGTGGTGGGTGGGAACCAAGGTGTAGAAACACATCACACATGGACACTCAACAAGACTCCTGAATGTCTGACACACTGCACACTACTCTGTACATGGACATGACGGCAATACCACACCGACCAATGGGATCCCAGCCACAGTCACACACCAATGAAGAAGCCAAGGTCACCCACAAAGAACACACATAGACAACAACCAACATTGCAGCCCGGACCCTAAGGAGTGCCAGCAGTCACACACACAACGTGTCACAATCACTGAAAGATAACACAAACTGGAAATCACATGACAGGGGCAAACAACAAGTGCCAAAGGGAAACCTGACTGTGACCCATCTGCGTCAGCACACAAACTCTGCCCTGACAGCAAACACACCTATGGGTGACACCCTGATGACCAGTAATGTGCCATGCACCCACATCACAGAGAACACAGGGAGAAGACTTTGGGGGAACATAGCTCAAGTCAGCAAGCATCACAAACAGGTACAACACTAGGGATCACAGCATGCGCAGATGAATGGAAGTGAACACACAGACATGCACATACAACACACACCTTGGGCGCAGGCAATGTCACACGTGTACACACTGCCATGAGGGGACTCCACTCCTGTGTGAGGAAAGCTGTGCCATATGTTGCCTCAGTAGGGCCCCATCATGTCAGCTGAGCACTTGGTCACACAATCAACAATTAGCACCAAATGAGGGCTCCCATCACATCAGCCTGGTCATGGATGTGCCAACGGAATCATCAGCACAGATCCAACACACTTGTATAGCAATGTTGCACTGACTACACGGATGAGTCCCTCCCCATTGATGCCCAAACCTGCATGTCCACTGGAGATGGCAACACGGTCAGGGAAGTAGACAAATGCAACGATGGCAGGCACAACAGATGTGCAGGGGTGGAAGCCACAGATATGAAATTGCCAATGTAAGTAGGAAACCCATTGCCAAATACTGAACACATGACACCCTCAGATGCTGCTATTGATGACATGGATACACCACATGATAGGACACATTCCCCCTGGACCACATGGGTTCCTGCACAGTAACACTTCATAATCATGAGACCAGATATCACCATCACTGCAGCAAGGGCATGGTTAGCTGCACCAACAACATGTACATCTGAAGCATGAGCACTAGAGAAAAGAAAGTTGCTTTATTCAGCATATGTGTTGAGGCCAAACGAAGTCCTGAAAAAAGAGCAAAGGCCAATGGCCAGTCCATTGTCAAAGTTCAAACAGGGTGACACTGGCAGATGTCACCCTACGCATGCCTGCACAATACCAGGGACAATCCACTAGGAGGGGCAACCGGGGGGCAGGCCAGGCACCGCAGGGACAGGATCAGGGCTCACCAGGGGAGTCAGGGAAGGGGTGGTGGGTGCAGGAGAGCCACTGACAACTGCAGTGGAGGTGTCTGACATGGTGTGTGCCGGCACAACTGGGGGGCATGACACAGATGTCGTGGGTGCCGGCACAACTGCAGTGGACCCTGCAGATGGGGTGGACAGGTCCGCCACTGCAGTGCCCAAGTCAGACAGGGCGGTAGTGGACTCCACTGCAGTGCCTACCTCCAGGGGAGGAGAATGGGGAACAGGCAAGGTGGGTTGGACAGAGGGGGGGACACCCTCACCACATCAGTGGCACAGACAAGCGCAGCGGGGGTGTGGTGCTGGGAGAGCAAGTGGCAGGGGGAGAAGGCCGGAGCATCTTGGGGATGGTATATCTGTGGGTGGGGGAACCTGGGGCAGGGTGTGGTGGGGGCACCTGTGCAGTGGGGGCCTGAGGGATGGAGGACGGAGACCTTGTGCCTGAGCTGCAGGGTGGTGGCGGGGTCTTGCTCTTAGCACTCCGGGGGACTTGCGGGTGGGGGCCTCAGTCCGTCTGCGCCTGGGGGAGGGTGTCCGGGGGCGAGGGGCACTCTGCTCCGTGTGGGTGGGCTTCCTCTTCCCCCGGGATGCTGGAGCAGCTTCATCGGTGGGGAAGAGGCCGAGGTCACAGAGGAAGAGCTGCTGTGACTTTGGGGTTGCAGGTGAGGCAAGGGAGGGTGCTTTGGAGGGAGAGGGAACTGAGGACTGCGCAGTGCATGTGGATGCGTGTGTGTGTTCCAGGGCCCCATCCCCTGTGAGTCTGGCTTCAGTCCCCTGAATGTGCGTGCGTGTGCGTTTTGTCATTGGCGTGTGTGTCAGTGTGCTGGATGTGTGTGTGCTGGTGTGTGCCTGTGCCAGTGTGTGTGTGCCTGGGATGGGTAAGGTGCTGGGGAGTGTGGATGGAGCAGAGGCAGGAGGGGTGAGGGACCGTTTGAGGAGGGACACTGCTGCCGTCAGGGAGGAGTCCATGGACCTATTGCCCCTCTGTAGGTCAGACATGCCCGATGAGATGCCCTCCATGAACGACACCAGCTGAGTCAACAGCGCGGTGTGCGCATGGAGGACACTCAGCATGGCTGTCTGCCCTACATGGAGCTGGCGAAGGAGGTACACAGACTCCTCACTCAGGGCAGCAGGGGACACAGGGGCAGGGGGTGCGGTGCCTGGCCCAAAGGAGACACGCTCCCGGACATGGGAGCCTCCACGGACCTGGGGAATGGGAGCCGATGGGAGGGCGGTGGTGGTGCTGGTGGTGGCGGGGACAGCAACACTAGCTGGGGTGTGGTGGCTGCTGACACCCGCCTCCACAAGGGAGTCATCCTCCGAGTTGCTCTGGTCCTCAGCTGAGGTGGATGCTGCTGAGGACTCCTCGGTGTGGCTCCCCTCGCCCTCCGTGCCACTGGGTCCCTCCGACCACTCCTCGGCTGCTGACCCAGTCTGGCTCTCCGGCTCCTCCTGGTCCGTGGAGCTGTCCCCTTCCGTGGCCGTGGATGTATCTGCAAACAATGGGGAAACAGACAGACATCAGTCACCTGCACCAAACGCACACACCACTGTGAGCACAGCACATTACAGAGCAAGCCCTGGCATCATTAGTTGTACATTGCTAAAAGTGCCCTAATTGAACAGGAGAAGTCAATTGTCAGTCTGATGCCAAGCATGGCACTCACATCCCACATGGCCTTGCACCCATCTGTCTGGTGTCTGTTGGATTGCAACACCCCAGTGTTGACACATGCACCAAGTACACAGTAGTTGGACAGTGCAGAGGACACGGTGTGGACACATCACAGCTCTTGCCACTGAGTCAGTACAGGTTTACGGATGTAAGGGATGCCCAGAGTCAAATAGGAAATGCATGTGATGCATACCAGCGACAGACACCATGATGCACCCATGTCCTGATAGCCAGCGCCACTATGGTGTGCATGTAGCACATGTCACTCCCCTGCAGGATCACCAATCAGTAGACACATGCCATGGCGGAGGCATGACTGCAAAGTCATACATCACTGTCTCAGTGATGTATGACTTTGCAGCCAGACAACAACACTCTGCACTGTGTCACAATAGTAGGTCATGGGGAATGCAAGTCCTGGAGCTGCACAAGTGCACATGTACATCCCCCCACAACACATCCTCTTAACCCTCATCTGTCCAGGTCATACCTATTGGACATATGGGAGACCTGTGACACTACCCTCTGAACCTGAGCCCCTCACACTCTGCTGTGCATGGGGAACAGCTGCCTGAACTTCACATTTACATGCCCCAGTCTGCATGGGCAGCTGATCAGACACCTATGTGTCACACAAGTATCGTCTCCTATGGTCACATCTCCAGTGGCATGCTGAGCCCCTACCAAGAAACTCCACAGCAGTCCTGGCGACTAATCCACAGCACACTGACACAGAGGCAGACACCTGAGGGGTCAAATCACTGTGCACAATGTGTCCTCTGATACACGGGAGTGGGAGTACAGAGTGTATTGTATGGCCTGGAGTAGGCATGACTGTCCAGCCCCACATGAATGAGGGATGAGCCCTGGACTGTAGGCAGCTGGCTAAGTATGTGTGACACACGTCATATACATACTCCTGGGGCCCAAACATTGTTCCCACCCGCAGCATGGGTGTGTGCCAGGTACCCCAGCCACATGTGGTGGATCAGCTCAGCAATTGGACCACAGATCAAAGTAACACGCTGAATACATGTCAGAATACAGGCATTGTGTAAGCAATGGACCCACCCATGATGCCCACCACAGAGTCAGGGAAACAGATGCTGTCTCCCACCTTGAGTCAAGCAAACTGCAAGGACACAGTCCTAAGTGACAGAATTCCCTGCATGTAAGGGCCACACCTGGGTATCAGATGAGGAGTGGGCAGTGCACAATAGAGGGACATGGCTCCTGGACAACATGACTGCTGTACTGTGGCAGTTCAACCTGGCCCGAGGAGGGCACATAACATGTTAGACAGAGTACACAGTGCAGTCTTTGACTCACCCCCTCCTTGCTGCTCTCTGGCCTTCAGCTGCCCATCCAGGTCTGGAAAGACCACCGCCAGGATCCTGAGCATGTGGGGGGTCAGGGTCCGTGTTCCGCCCCTCCTGCGAGGAGGCGACAGCTTCAGCTGGACCCGTGCAATCCTCCGGGTCCAGCCCCGAAGGTCCTGCCACCTCTTTTGGCAGTTGCGGATCCGGCGCTTGTAGACCCCCACGGACCGGACAGCCCGGACGATGTCCTTCCAGATCTCATGCTTCCGATGGGCAGAAGCCTGTCAGGATGACAAAGTGATAAGGCCATTACTACACATGCAACATATCCGTGCATGACACAGTTGCATATACATGTCGCAATCACAGGGGCACATGGTGTACCCAGGCAGTGCACGGCTGCCCATGGACAGTTTTCCAGAAGTCACTACATGGTATCATAGCATGGGGAGTAAAACCCTGTTCAGAAGCACTGTCACTGCACCATACCTGTCCAGTGCAAGTCACTACACACTATGGGGGGTGACAACTACTCAGTGAGCCTGCTAGCCAGTGGTGTGCTGACTCTCAGCCTTGCTAGTCAGACAAAATGCACATTCAGAAAGGCAGTGCACAGAACACTCACCTGCTCCCCTGGTGTCCCATACAGCTTGCTGTACTGTGGAAGTAGGCTGTCCAGCAGGGCCTGGTTCTCTTCAAGGCTGAAGGCTGGGGCTCTCTCCACAGTACGTGCCATTGCAGGGTCCAGAGGGGCAGAGACAGCAGCAGTGCAGTGGCAGATGTCGTCCTGGAGCATGTAGTGCAGGCAAGTGGGCTCTCAGGGGAACATGCAGCAATATATATGTGCTGGAGAGGCAGATACTGTCCCTTGTGTCCAAAGTGATAGGTCCAAGTCGTTTGCATCTTCTGAATCTGGCCAATCCATGGAATAGCAGCACCAAAACACGCCCACAGCATCCTTCAAAATTTCAACTTCATGACATACATGATTTTGCAACATTGTTGTGGGTGACCAACTGATTTTCCAGCAACCGACTCGTTCGAATATTCGAAAACGCGTCCGTTGCCAGGCAAGCCCATTGTCAATGGGTGCGCACCGATCGGTCCATTGAGGTACAACGCGCACAGGGGTACAACGCGTACCCGCACACATTGAATGCAATGGGCCGGCCGGAGGCACCGATCGGTCCATTGCAGTACAACGCGCACAGGGGTACAACGCGTACCCGCACACATTGAATGCAATGGGCCGGCCGGAGGCACCGATCGGTCCATTGCAGTACAACGCGCACAGGGGTACAACGCGTACCCGCACACATTGAAAGCAATGGGCCGGCCGGAGGCACCGATCGGTCCATTGCTGTTCAACGCGCACAGGGGTACAACGCGTACCCGCACACATTGAATGCAATGGGCCGGCCGGAGGCACCGATCGGTCCATTGCAGTACAACGCGCACAGGGGTACAACGCGTACCCGCACACATTGAATGCAATGGGCCGGCCGGAGGCACCGATCGGTCCATTGCTGTTCAACGCGCACAGGGGTACAACGCGTACCCGCACACATTGAATGCAATGGGCCGGCCGGAGGCACCGATCGGTCCATTGCAGTACAACGCGCACAGGGGTACAACGCGTACCCGCACACATTGAATGCAATGGGCCGGCCGGAGGCACCGATCGGTCCATTGCAGTACAACGCGCACAGGGGTACAACGCGTACCCGCACACATTGAAAGCAATGGGCCGGCCGGAGGCACCGATCGGTCCATTGCAGTACAACGCGCACAGGGGTACAACGCGTACCCGCACACATTGAAAGCAATGGGCCGGCCGGAGGCACCGATCGGTCCATTGCTGTTCAACGCATCACTGTACATGTGACTGGCATATGTCAGCATGCCTGTCTCAGATGGACATATGCCAGCCACAGATAGCTCCCAGGGAGTGAGGGGCACACCTACATCACGACAGCCTGTCCAAACCTTATCATAAGGCATGTAAGGCTGCATTTCCTATTGTGTGTATGTTGGTGTACATTTTGTCCTGTGGGTGTCACCTGTGGGCAGCCACCCCCAGGCTGTGCACGTGTTAATGGGGACAGGATCCTGGGTGTTACGTGTACGTGACCACTGTGATGTGCAACTGTTCATATCTGTGCATGTGCCATGGTCACATTTCACAGTGGTGTTTGTGTATGTCATGTCACATACCCCGTGAGTCCCATGTGGGACGGTATGTTTGAGCCAGGGTGTCCCAGTGGCACAATAGTGATGGCCCTCCACAGTCTTTGTGCATGTAGTGTTTACAATGTCTCTGATTTCATGTGCACAATGGGAGACAGTCTCCACATCCACGTTGTGTGTGCATGGACTCTGATGTTGTGCGTGTGTGTCACAGACGTCCATGGCTCTCCTGCCATGGCAAGTGTGGCCACTACCTGTGGGGGTCATGTTTGTTTTGTTGTGGTGTACACATGATACTCCAGGTGATGCCAGTGTCCATGTGGCATTACAGGGTCCCTGGGAATGTGCCTGTCGTTGAGCTGTGGTGCCTGGGGCACATCTGTCCTCACATGTCACTGGGGGGTGACTGTGACACAGCATCATGATATCCAATGGGCCAACCTGGGACAAATTGATGCCACCTGTAGGACCGTGTTGACAGATGTTGGCCATGTATGTACCATACATGTCGTTCCGGTACTGCACACTTCATGTAGTTGTGCCTCATGATGATGTATGTTGGGATCTTGAGTGTGTTCAATGCCGCATATGTGGGGTGACTGACGATCTTGCTTACTTCTCCTCTGCACTGCAGGGCTCCTGCTGTCCATCGGCCATTCCCAGACCTGGCAACGATGGTGGAACGGGACAGCATCCGACGGTACCGCTTCACCAGGCAGCTGATTGAGGATTTGGCAGTGCAGTTGTCCCCACATTTGCAGCCTGGCCGGCCGTATCCTACAGCGCTGACCCCCAAGGTGAAGGTGATGGCAGCCCTACACTTCTTTGCCACCGGTACCTTCCAACATACTGTGGCGTCTGCTGGTGGGATGTCACAGACCATGTTCAGCCGTGTGCTCCGCGATGTTTTGGCGGCAATGTTGCTCTTCCTGAACCGGTACATCTATTTCCCTAGACTGCGACGACTCACTGACGTGAAGAGTGACTTTTATGCCCTGGGGAGGATGCCGCATGTCATTGGCTCCATTGATGGGACACATGTGGCTTTGGTACCACCACAGGCCCAGGAGCAGGCCTACAGGAACCGCAAGCACTACCACTCGGTCAATGCACTGGTGGTGTGTCTTGCAGACATGACCATCACACACGTGTGTGCCCGTTTCCCTGGTTCAGCACACGATGCCTTTGTGATGAGGAGTAGTCGCATCCCCAGGTTGATGGCACAGATGCAGAACCAGCGTGCCTGGCTTGTCGGTGTGTACTGACTTTGTGCCATTGTGTGTGATCTGATCTGTAGTATTCCGCCCACTTTTCCAAGTCAGCTGATGTGCACTTGTCTGTCCGTAGGTGACTCGGGATACCCCAACATGCCGTGGTTGCTGACACCCCTCAGGAACCCTGTGACACCTGCCCAGATGCGCTACAATGAGGCACATGGTCGGACCAGGAGAGTGATTGAGCGGACCTTTGGTCTCCTGAAGAGCCGCTTCCGCTGCCTGGACAAGACCGGAGGGTCCCTCCCATATGCCCCTGCGAAAGTGTGCAAGATTATCATCGTCTGCTGCATGCTCCACAACCTGGCAGTGCGGAAGGAGTTGCCTCTCATCCAGGATGACGATGACCAACATCCGCCACCTGTGGAGGATCCTGGCCTGGAACACGATGCCAGTGACGATGATGATGATGATGGTGATGGTGATGTCCGCACACAGCTCATCACCAACTTCTTTAGCTGAATGTGAGTATCCTGAGGTGTCATGTCAATGATGTGAGTTGGCATGATGTGTGGGTGGTGCTCTGGTGCTGTTGGAGTGTGTCCATGGGCTACTTGACTGGATGTGTGTTGCGATGTGTGCTTACAGGTGGGCTGTACTCCCCAACAGTGTTCACATGCTAACTTGGTTCTGGGTGGGTATCTTGTAACATGTATTGTGCATGAGTTTTGCTGTTCTGTCCTGTACTCCATTGCTTTTGACTGTGTGTCATTTCTGTCCTTCACAGGGTACTTTCAGATTCGTTTGGTCAACTGTGTCCACCGACAACGTGATTGCACATCCAGGCTGGTAGCTGTTGTGTCCCTACAGGTGATGTGCGCCACACCCATGGACTTCCTTCTGTCTACAGTTGTTGACTGTGTGCCCGCTACCAGGTGGGGTTACCTTGCATCTGTAGTGGTTACGGCATGTTGCTACTGTGTAATAAACCTGTGCTTCACTTAGTGATGTGCGTTGTCTGTGGTCACACATTTGACTGCCATTTGCTTACTGCACCTGTGGGCTACTTGACTACAACTGGGAATGGGTGTGGTGTCTGTGCATTGCACCGTCTTCCCTGGCAACATCAGTGTAGGCAATGAGTCAGATGGCCTAGGTGTGTATGTGTTGTGTAGCCCTGGTGGTGTGTCTCCCTCATATGTGTCACGTTGCCTGTACTCACATGCCTGTGTTGTCCTTGCTGTTGCAGTTCGCATACACAGTGTAATTTTGTTGTTCATCATCCCCATAACAGCACCCACGTTGGAATCACGACAGAGGCAAGTATGGTGTATTATTGTGTTTATTGTGATACATCTGTGATAATAGTGCATAGGATGGATTGTGCTGTACATGAATCTTGCAATCCCAAGTTCCTAGATGAATAGAAAGTCCAGGTAGACAGGATCCCCAGTATCGGGGCCACAGTTGTCTGACACATTGTTCCAACTTGTACTCCCCATGCAATGTGTGGGAGTAGTGTTGCCATCAACAGGGTGAACAGTCTGTGCACAAAGGCGAAAATCCAGAACAGGTTCAGGCTTCCTGGGAGTTGCGCTTGGCCATCAGCCTCTCACTTTCCCCTCCTCGGACGACCCCTCTTCTTGGGGGGGGGGCCCTCAAGTGCAGGCTGCTGCGGTGCAGGGGACTCTCCGCCAGAGTCCTCCTCCCTCCCTGTGGCAGTTGCAGTTTGTTCGGTACCAGATGTTGTTGGCACACAGGGAGGTGTGGACTGGTTGCTGTTCATCTGGCGGAGGCATTGTAAAATGTCCCTGTGCACCGCCGTCATCTCATGTAGTACATCCCACTTGGACTCCACGCGGGTCATGTGGGAGTCCACACGTGACATGTGGGAGTCCACACGTGACATGTGTGACTCCACATGGGACATGTGGGAGTCCAAGCGGGCATGATGGGCAGCCTGCTGCTGTTTGATGTCTCTGAGGAGCCCCACTACCTGGCTGAGCTCTCCGGTGCTGGACTGGTACGCATCAGCTATGCGTACCAGTTGTGGGTCTTCATGCACACCAGCAACGTCTGCAAGCAGCGACCTCTGTCTCCCACCCCTCCCACCACCCCTGCTGACATGTGCAGTGTGTGCAGTTGCACGCACAGATAACCCTGGTCCACCTCGGGGGTTGGTGGTGGTGGTGGTGTCCATGGCCCCAGGTTGGTCCAGGGTCACTGCGCTGGTGTTGTTCCTTATTCTGTCCATGTCGGCAGGGATGGTATTCGTGGTGACAGTCGTTGGAGGGGTGGGTGCAGGGGGTGCAGCTGGTGGACCTGCTGGTGCTGCAGCTGGTGGTCCTGCTGGTGCAGCATGTTGACTTGCACCGGATGTGCCAGGTTGTTCTTCATCGTCCGAGGAGGACAGAGGCTGTACGACGCCAGTGAGCTCGGCATCCTCTTGAGCCTGGGACTGGGACTCCTCAGCGTCTGCTGCTGTGTCCCTATCATCACCTGTTTTTGGGAGACACAAACAATGTATGTCATGTTTCTGCAGGCATCAGTGGTTGACACACCTGACAGTTGTGACTGTGCCTCGGGGTGCGGGCCTGTACATTGTATTGTCCTAAGTCGTCACAGTCAGGGGTTGATATTGGTGTGGCACATTGTCCTGCATTATTTGGGCATTTCTATGTATTCTCTGGGGTGTGAACATGGTCTGCATTGATTGTGTTTGGTTGACAGCCAGACCTCCTTCCCACCCACCCACCCACCCAGTCAGTTATCCCACCATGGAACGTGCTTGCATTGCAGGGAGTGTAAGTTGTCTCTCAGGATGTCAGTCAGAGGTGTCCTGCTGTTTGTTGGTGCACAGTTGGCAGCAGGGCCTTGTGCTCCCCACAGCAGTAGCCAGTGTCAGCCATCTTGTGAGTCCTTCTCCACTCCCTGTGATGTGAGCATGGTTCAGGGTGGTGTTGATGGGCCAGTTGTGAGGCTGAGCAATGTCTGTGACTACCACTCCCATCATGCTATTGCCTCCACCCCCTTCCCAGCATGCCCATGCTTCCTTCCTTTTGACTCTGCTTCCCTGTGGGGTGGGCTGGCTGTGCTGACAGGATGGCTGGGAGTGTTGTCCTGGCAGTTGTTTGGCTAAGAGTCCCAAGAGTGTCCCTGTGCTTCACACAACATAACCCAGGGTGGTGGTGCTTTGTGGGATCTTGTGTTAGGATGGAGGGCATTGCATTCTACCAGGTGGGTACTGTGGAGTTTGTGTTGGGGGGGGGTGTGAGGGGAGGTGCTGGTGACTATGGTCAGTGCTGCAAGTCCCCCTTCCCACCCAGCCAGCCGGATATCCCACCATGGAACGTGCTTGCATTGCAGGGAGTGTAAGTTGTCTCTCAGGATGTCAGTCAGTGGTGTCCTGCTGTTTGTTGGTGCACAGTTCCCAGCAGGGCCTTGTGCTCCCCGCAGCAGTAGCCAGTGTCAGCCATTTTGTGAGTCCTTCTCCACTCCCTGTGATGTGAGCATGGTTCAGGGTGGTGTTGATGGGCCAGTTGTGAGGCTGAGCAATGTCTGTGACTACCACTCCCATCATGCTATTGCCTCCACCCCCTTCCCAGCATGCCCATGCTTCCTTCCTTTTGACTCTGCTTCCCTGTGGGGTGGGCTGGCTGTGCTGACAGGATGGCTGGGAGTGTTGTCCTGGCAGTTGTTTGGCTAAGAGTCCCAAGAGTGTCCCTGTGCTTCACACAACATAACCCAGGGTGGTGGTGCTTTGTGGGATCTTGTGTTAGGATGGAGGGCATTGCATTCTACCAGGTGGGTACTGTGGAGTTTGTGTTGGGGGGGGGTGTGAGGGGAGGTGCTGGTGACTATGGTCAGTGCTGCAAGTCCCCCTTCCCACCCAGCCAGCCGGATATCCCACCATGGAACGTGCTTGCATTGCAGGGAGTGTAAGTTGTCTCTCAGGATGTCAGTCAGTGGTGTCCTGCTGTTTGTTGGTGCACAGTTGGCAGCAGGGCCTTGTGCTCCCCACAGCAGTAGCCAGTGTCAGCCATCTTGTGAGTCCTTCTCCACTCCCTGTGATGTGAGCATGGTTCAGGGTGGTGTTGATGGGCCAGTTGTGAGGCTGAGCAATGTCTGTGACTACGACTCCCATCATGCTATTGCCTCCACCCCCCTTCCCAGCATGCCCATGCTTCCTTCCTTTTGACTCTGCTTCCCTGTGGGGTGGGCTGGCTGTGCTGACAGGATGGCTGGGAGTGTTGTCCTGGCAGTTGTTTGGCTAAGAGTCCCAAGAGTGTCCCTGTGCTTCACACAACATAACCCAGGGTGGTGGTGCTTTGTGGGATCTTGTGTTAGGATGGAGGGCATTGCATTCTACCAGGTGGGTACTGTGGAGTTTGTGTTGGGGGGGGTGTGAGGGGAGGTGCTGGTGACTATGGTCAGTGCTGCAAGTCTCCCTTCCCACCCAGCCAGCCAGCCAGATATCCCACCATGGAACGTGCTTGCATTGCAGGGAGTGTAAGTTGTCTCTCAGGATGTCAGTCAGTGGTGTCCTGCTGTTTGTTGGTGCACAGTTGGCAGCAGGGCCTTGTGCTCCCCACAGCAGTAGCCAGTGTCAGCCATCTTGTGAGTCCTTCTCCACTCCCTGTGATGTGAGCATGGTTCAGGGTGGTGTTGATGGGACAGTTGTGGGGGGGGCAATATGTGTGACTGCGACTCCCATGATGCTATTGGCTACACTGACTTGGCCAGCATACACAGAATTCCTTCCTTTGAGTGGTCTTCACTGTGTGTTGGTGTTGTTGTGGTGGCTACATGTGTGGATGTGTGTGTTAGTTCTATTTGTGCCACTGCCTAGCTGTAGTTGTGGTTGTGTTTGTACATGTGTTGGCACAGTTGGATGTGACTTTTTTGATGGCATGTGTTGTGTTTATCTGACTGACATACACATTTTGGGATGATTCTGTTCTAGTTGCTGTGTAATTGCTATGAGTGCATGGTTTGACTCTCCCCTTGACAGTGATGTGTGTGTTTTGTGGCAGTTTATTGTGTACATTTGTTGTGTACTCACCAGGCTCTGGGATGTCCTCTAGTCCATATACGCTCACTGGCGGAAGGATGGCCCGCACCTTCTCCTCCCAGGGCCTGAGGTATACTGGCTTGGCAGGAGGGCCACTGCCGGTGTATTGGCTCAGGTGGTAGTCTTTCTTGAGCAGCTCCCGGACCCTCCTGCGCACGTCATACCACCTGTTCTGGATGTCCGTCTTTGTGCGCCGACATGGTGATTGGGCGTTCACCCTGTTGATGATCCTCTCCCACATCTTGGTTTTCTGCGACATGGGGGTCTGTTGGACCAATGTGCCAAACAGCTGTGGCTCCACCCTGAGGATCTCGTCTACCAGGACTTCCAATTCACAATCTAGAAACTTGGGATTCTTCTTGGGGGGCATGGTGATGGTTGGTGATGGTGGGTGATGTGTGTGTTGGTGTGCAGGTGAGGGTGTGTGGGTGTGTGTTGTGCTGGGTGTATGTGAGGTAGGTATTTGTTGGTGTGCTGCTGGTGTGTGGCTTGTGTGAGGGATGAGCTGTGGGTGTGTGGTTGCTTTCTCTTGGGTGCTGGCAGTGGAATGGCATTTGCAAAGGCTCATGGTAGTGATTTGTGTCCTTTATATAGGTGGAGTTGTTGGTGTGTCTTTGTTCTCTGTCCCCACCCCCCAGTATTTATTGGCTTGGTAATTGCTTGTTTGGCCTTTTTTTGGTTGATTTTTCCTTTGTGCTGTTTGTGTATGTTGGAAACGTTCTTGTGACCGAGTCGGACCCTGCATTGGTCTCGTACGGTGTTTTCCGTTTCGTTCACGCTGTGTTTGTGCAGTTTTGTATGCTGCGTACGCGTCGGTCGCGGTGTATTGTGTTGCTTCGGCTCGGTTTTGTATGCGTGTCGGTCGTACGGCTTGTCCTCCGTCCGACTCGGTCGTGTTTTTCGCGCCTTGCATCGTACTTTGCAGGTTGGAGTTGGCGGGTACGATTCGGTCGGATTTGTTCCGGGTGCGTGTCGGTCGGTTGGATTCGCGTGTTTTTCCGGCCGGATTGCTATTTTCCGAGCGGCTCGGTCGGTCGGCTTGGTTTCCTGACGTGTCGGTCGGATTTATCGCGGCTTGCATCGTACTTGGCGTGTCGGGCGCCACTGGTACGTGTCGGTCGGTATTTTTTCCGGATCCGAGTCGGTCGGTGCTTTTTCCGGCCCGAATCGGAATCGACCCCACAGTGTAAGTATCTCACAGATGATTGAACAGCTTTGCTTTAAATCATTCATTTACTAGTAATGAAATGTTGTCATTCACATTTGATGATTTGATTGTGCTTCCGCCATGATGACGTATGATGACACCACAGACACAATTGAGCTGATCTTTTATATGTGCAAAATGTGCATGGCCATATGCACACTTTATTTATTGCATGTTAACGTGCAACAGAACACATTTACTAGTTTTGCAGCCATGACAGTGAAAACGTAATTTTTTTATGTAAAAGTTAAGATTTGTCATACATCCAACAGAGTATATTACATATGTGTATTGCCACGATAAAGGAGATTTTAATACGATAATAAACATTTAAGTGCCTATACCACTTATTGCATTGCCGATGTGGTCAGTCAGTCAGTCAAATATTCTTTATTCGGTTCTTTTCACTACCATAAAAGAGAGCATCAAATATAAAAAAACAGACAATATGATAAAATTCATTATAAACAATATAAGCTAGATAATAAAATAGTAATCCACCACGGGGCATCAAATCATAAGTTTCCAGGTGTAAAAAATGGTACAATTCCATAACATTAATCACATACCAACATGCAGACATAAGAGATATAAACACTGAGGACACCTCACATATCCCACATAATGCCATAAAATTAAAAAATTAGCTCATTAAATGTCAGATAAGAACCATAAGCGATTGACCAATACATGATATAGTGATTTCAATAGACACATTAAAAGTTACCAATTATGAGTAAATAAATATCACATAAAATTCAAGAATCATAATAAAAATCATAGAAAGTCCTCATTTCCGAACTAGATTCCGTAAACGAACCACTGTAGAGATAAATCCATACGCCATTAGGCATGTGTATTCATCTTTCAAAAGCTGGAGGTGATACAAAGCAGGCCTACATTTCCTAATGTTTAAAGCCCTTAATAAGGGGATAATAAAATCCCTCCTCGGTTTGGTATATAGCTGCCAAAAAAACAGGAAATGCTACTTGTTCTGGGCTGCCTTAGAGTCGCATGGACATAGATCAAGTTCAGCATCACAAAAAGCCTTGCGGGGGTAAGAAACCAACAGATATGCGATGCTAAACCTGAATCTTATAAGGTAAAACCTTTTCGAATGACAAAAGAAAAAGGAAAGATATGGTTCTAGGTGTTGAGAGCAGACTAGGGGCAAATACTCCAGTACTCTGTTATTCCCAGTCTCCAAGCGCTACCTTTTCTCCTTTAAAACAGATATAAGATTCCCTTTCAACTGGGTTTTTGAAATGTTGACGATAATTTCAGGGTTATAGAAACAGCCCACCTTTCCCACTAGCTCCAGCTGCCTTTTTATGTAGCTAAGCCATGGTATTTTCTGCATATGGTCAAGACACAAGCAGTCCAATATTATTGCACGATTAGCCGGCTCATCTTTTGTCCATACAAGGTGGGTCATCATCCATATCAAAGCGCAGGTATGCAGCACATTGCAACATCAGGTTCATTGAGAGTAGTCTAGTACTACAGAATGGTGAAGGTAGCTTACCCCCTTTCATCGGCTTGAAACCTTCAACTCAAGTGTGGAGGTTTAGCAGCCATGGTAACGCCAAAGGAAACTAACATCTTGATTAGGAGAGAGGAGTTGTGGCTGTAATGCCTCCGTAAGCCGCTTTTCTTCTCTTACTGCATCAACGGAGGAGTCTGTACACGACAGTGACAGTGGGGGCTTGATGGACATTTATTCATCAAACCAACAACATATAAATCAGGTAGGAGGACAGTTCCAACGGCAGATGGATGGACCGTCGATTTTCAATGGTCTGGACACATTCACCAAGATATAAATTGGGCCCTTAGACATCAAATTCTGAATATTAAACTATTTATTTACTTGTTTATTCACAAGAAACATGCACAAAATAATAAGAAAGAAATTGTGAGGCTACTGCCTTAACAAACATAATTTTGTTTTGTAAATATGAAACAAAATGAAATGCATAAGTTATATTATAAATTTCAAAAAATCTATTTCTCTTTTACCCCTTTAAAGAAGCTGGTCTTTTGGTGGTAGATGGAGACCTCTCTCCTTCAGTTTCAGAACCACGACTCCTTGTACGCAGACTACTAAACCTTGAAGGCTCCTCATTCTCTGAACAATGAGTATCCCGATCTATAGTACGTGACCAGATTGTTTGAAGGATTTCTACTGCCAAAGTAAAATGACTCAAGCCCATGGCCTCACCCTTACTCTGGTGTGCCAAACCCCTACTGTAAATTAATGGTTCTCCTGCTAAGAACTCCAATACCAGTTGCTAATTTACCCACACATCTACCATAAGTTTGTATTTGATGGAGGACATGCTGGTACCTTTTATTTTAGTTGAGGCTCCCTTCATGTTTTGCCCCACGTAATGAGTATAGCCTCAGGAAGGTTATGACTACTACTTGTTACAGAGGAGAATCCTTCATGTACACATGCACCCATGCTATCCACCTTACCACCAAACTCCTTTATAGCATCCAAATGTTTTTTTCTGCATATCTAACATTGGTTTCTCATTGTCAATACATTTCTGTCTAGAGTATGTTGCGCCCTTTAGATCTTGTAATCTAGGATGTTGCCTTGTAGCTACCTTTCTTTGCCTTTTAAGTCTTTGTATTAGTGAAGCAGAACCTTAAAGTTGTTGATGAATGGGAGATGAAGGCACTGGAGTTGGACGCCAGCGATGCACTGCTCTTCTTGTAATAACACTTTGATTTGGTTGGGTAGTTGGTGGTGGCAGAGCACTGGTGTCACTAGCTTCTCTGTCTTCCTCTTCTGCATTTTTTTCATCAACATCTGTAGTAATGGCCCCAATATCTGTTGGCAAAGTAACAGCCATTCATCCACTTATGCATATGATTCACGCATTAAAAGTAAATATTTGTACTCGTTCTAATAACATATAATATGTATTCTAATAAGTAAAGCATTTTTGTTTAATAAACATCTTCCGCATTATATAAATCAGGTGGAGAAAAGTTATCTTATGGTATTAAGTTTGTCTTCACTTTAATGGTGGAGTATATTCACTCACCTGGGTTATGGGGATTTTGAGAAAATAACTCATAATAAAAGCGCATTTAATTTGCTTCAGGTTTTTCTTGCTGCACATTTAAAGCTTCATTACTCTGTTATGTGGTGGCAGTGAGAAACCTACAGAGATCACAACTCCCAGAAATAAACTTCACCTTCAATTATCTACTCCATACATACCACTCCTACAACTAACACCAAACACAAAACGTATAACACACTTTATAGGAGGAGGTGATGTACGCTCATGAATTGTGAATTCCATGTAGTTAAATAACAGGTAAATTAAGTTCACCATTGCAATTAACAATTTAATGTGGTATTCAAAAAATAGTAATGAAGTTGATTTACTGCCTGTGTACGAAAATATCACTTGCATATTCTCCACCAGCCAATTATCCTGAAACTTAAAATGAGGGCCATATTATAGTTCTTATTATTAAATACTTATCACATTATAAATGTGATCATGCGTGTCTTTCATTATACGAAAACTACACGTCCCATAATGCCTCTCACCATGTACTAAAATGTCATGCCATGTTCAACAGTAGGAAATATACATACATATCTTTTACAGTAAATCCATACAATTTAAAAATGTATGTAACTTTAAAGTATGTTACATTAAAAATGTTTTAAAAGTTAACCTGATGGTGGCTGCAAATGTTCAGAAGTGTCAATGGCTATTATTAATCCAGATACAGCCTTTGAAACCATAATAACTTCGATAGTTTCAGCCAAAGCGATCGGCGGTGTCTAAGTAGATGGTTCCCGTCCAGTCCAAGCAGCTTCGCTCCTCCGAGTGGCAAGCTTCTCCTTAGTTCCGGAGTGAAGGTCATACCATCTCTTTAGAATGTCATTAATTTGATGGTGGTCACCCAAACCACACCAATGCATTCCAGAATTCTTGTTCACATTTTTTTTTGTTGCTGATTTCAAGAACAGTCAGTGTTGGCCACAAATTCTTTGGCAAGAATCTCTATTTTGCGATCAATTAATTTTTGCTTCCTTTAAAAGATCCCTCATCTGCATGGCCTTCCTGGCTTTAGGCTTGCTCCTCTCCTCCTCCTCTGCTCTGCAATATGTGAAAGAGAGTGTACTTTTTGATTGTGTGCAACATTCATAATTTGTGATTTAAAACGTTTTTGCAAATTGATTATCACAATTTCGAAAACGCCTACCCTGAGAATTCCCTACTTGTGACAGGTGTAGCTTAGTACATTTCATTTTGCGACTCACAATTTGCGATTTGGTTCCAGTCACAAATTCCTTATCACAGAAATACATGCAGTACATCTGACTCTAAATCCTGTGGTGATGTGATTTTGCACAGCTCCACTACAAGTGCAGTAACAATGGGTAAGAATAGTCCCCACACTGTGTCACACAACACCGAATCAAATACACACTCGCAGTTGCGTATTCAAGAAACAATGGTTCTCTATAGCGCACAGAGAAGGAACAGTAAATTGTATCCAGAGATTTGAGATATCCTAGATATTGGGTTTACTCCCCCCCTCTAAATGTACCCTCAATTCTTCCCCTCCTGGGGGAGGGGGGGTAAAAAGCCCACTAGACACCAGGAATCTTTAGTTCTTAAAAAAGAATAGTGTAGGCCCCTCTGGCATTGGGTCGTATTCCCAACCTTAAAGGATTGAACAGTTTTTCTACTCCAAGTGGCGCAGATTTGGTGTTTACCACCAATCTGCCCTCCGGGAGGCAGAAAATCACCTAAACACCAAGGATTTTGACATTCATGAGAAAGAAATGAATTGGGGTCAACCTGCCTCAATGCTCTTTCTGCTTCCTGTGGGTGAGCTGGCAGACTACTAGACAGTAGGATTGTATATAGAAATAAGAAGAAAAGAGGGTGGGAGTGGCCTGTCCTAGCATCAGGGCGTAGCCCCACTTCTAAATGCCCCAACAGCCTTTCTGCCCCTCAGGGGACAGATATAGAAATTTACACCCAATCCACCTTCCCCATCAGGGAATGGGGAAGAAAGCACACTAGACACCAGGGATTTTTATATTTATGAAAAAAAGAAATGGGATGGGATCAGGCCTGGCAGCCTTTGGCCCAAACCCCTCCCCACAAGGACCCAATCATCTTTCTACTTTCTCTGGGGGGGGCCAGAATGGGGGCTTTAGCCCCCTCCTCAGTGTGTAGAAAATCCAATAGACACCAGGGCAGTTCGGCTGCTCTTCTTAACAGGTGGTGGGGCGGATGGTAGGGAGGTGTAGGGGAAAAGTTTCAATAATAACAATAAAAAAAAGCACTTAACTGCTGCTGCCGGCCGCCATCTCAAGGTTTTTCTGCTCTGGTCAGACACCGATTCCCCAGAGGCTGGTGCACACTGCCAGGCTCCTAGACGCCAATCATGGCCCTGCTCTCATGGTAATACAGCATGAGAGCAGCGCTGTGATTGGCCTGAGCGGGCTGGTTTTACGCTTGCTCAGGTCCTAGGAGCCTGTGCCTCTTCTCCAACTGGCTGTGCAGCACTGCTCGGGTGGAGAAAGAACAAACTGCGCCAGGGGCGGCTCCTCCTCAGTAGCATCACCCCACTGGCTCAGAGCCAGCAAGTGAAAAATTAAACAATATTTTACTATCATTTTATTTTTCACCTGGCGGCTCTGAGCCAGCTTTTGCAGGGAGGGGGTGGGGAGGGACATGGGAGGGGGGAGGAGGAGTGCTATTTGCACTTATAAGTGCACATGTGTGTTTGGCCGGCTGCCTCAGGCCAGCCAAAGACACATGTGCACTTAGGTTTCTCCAACCAGGCTGCATTGAGCAGCCGGGCTGGAGAAACCCCACAGACTCCCTGACTTGAGCGAACGTATTCTTAGCCAGCTTAGGCCAATCCCCGTGCTGCTTTTAAGCATGAGAGCAGCGTGGGGGATTGGATAGGGGTCTGGGACGCTGCCCCAGTGCCTGCTGGGACAAGGAAGTTCACTGAGATCCTGGAGGCAGCCTGCAGGTTAAGGTAAGTGATTTTTTTTCTTTTTGAATTATTACCCCCGTGCATTCTCCCTCCCGAGCTCCCCCACTCCCCCTCCAACCACCCCACCACCTCTTAATTGTGTTGGCCGCCACTGAAGTGCGCATGACGGTTTGGCTGGCTTTAGAGAGCCGGCCAAACCGTTGTGCGCACTTACAGTGTGCACTACTCCTTCCCTTGCTCTCGTCATGGCCCCTCCCAGACTTGGCTTACTGAGTCATGCACGGAAAGAAAAAGAAAAGGATATTAAAATGGTTTTATTATCATTTTATTTTTTCCTCCCTCAGCTGGCTCTCAGCAGGTGGGGCGACGCTCCTCTGTCATAGCGAGGCACCGGCGCTGAGCCAGGGAAGTTTTATAATTATAAAAAAAGAATGGGATAGTGGCAACACCCCCTGCATCCTGCCATACCCCCACCTCTAAATCCTCAATTTACCCCCAATTCCCTCCCCACCTCCCCCGCATGTCAGCCATAGATTTATTTTTTTTAATCTGATGGGGACCGACCCATCCTGGCATCAGGCCCTACCCACGAGCCGCCAAAACCCCAACAGTCCTTCTGCCCTTAAATGGCAAAATGCCCACTGGATGCCAAAGACAGATTTTTTTAATCTTTATAATGGGTGGAGGGTCGACCCTTCCTGGCATCGGGCCACACCTCACTCATAAAGCCCCAACAGTCTTTCTGTCCTTCTAAATTGGGGATTGGGAAATTTAACCATAAACAGCTCCCTCTCGGTGGAGTACTGGGGAAGAGAGTTTAGGTTGTGGGTCAGCTCATCCTGGCATCGGGTCACACCCCCACCCTTAAAGTCTCAACAGCCCATCTGCCCCTCTAGTTGGAACATTAGGGAGTTTATCCCCAATCTGTCCCACCCCCCATAGACTGAGTGGTTTGTAAATGTCAACAGAACCCCAAGATTGTTTCCCTTTCTTGAATAAATTGGTAATAAAACAATGAGCAATGGTGAGGGTCAGTGGATTTAGGCAATTCTGTGGTTGCAGAGTTTACCGCATTATAATGGATTTCTGCAGTTGCCTCAGTCAGTCAGTCAAAAATCTTTATTCGGCTATATACTAGCCATAAAAGAGAACATCATAAAAATACATTTCATAAAATGAAAACAAATAATTCATGATGAATCAGAATTAACGATTATTAAAAAAAAAAATACATAATAATCATGATTACAAACAATCAAATACCAATCTTACTTCGGCTATATACTAGCCATAAAAGAGAACATCATAAAAATGCGTTTCGTAAAATAAGAACAAATAATTCATGATGAATCAGAGTTAACGATTATTTTTAAAAAAACCATAATAATCATGATTACAAACAATCAAATACCAATCTTACGCAGAAAATCATTAGCCAAATCATGATCATGATATTGAAATCAATGTAAATTGTAATCATTTTCCCACAATGTTCCGTTGCCGTAAAGCCGTGGAAATGTACTTATACACCATTAAACATGTAAATTCATCATTTAACAGTTGAAGATGATGTAAAGCCGTAAAAGCGGTTTCAAAAAAACACATCTTGCTTCTGTATACAAATTGCAAAAAAACATAAAATGCAAAGTACATTGGACTGACTTTGAGTCACAGGGGCACAATTCCAGATTGGCATCACAGTTTGCATCTCGTGGGTATGAGACTAGTAGGTGTGAGATGCCCATCCTGAATCTTATCAGATAAAACATTTTGGTGTGATTAAAATGAAAGGAGAGGTACGGTACGATGCCAGGTGTACAAATTAGTAATGAGTGATCACCCACCCTTTTTTTTCCCCTCTCCATATTATCTCTAACCGTGTACAAATAAGTTAAAAATTCTTTTTTCATCCTGGCTCTCGGTATTTTAGCTATATTACCAGGATTTTCGAGGCAGTCTGGCATTCCCAGTTTCACTAAGTGATCACTGATGTAAGAAATCCAAGGGATTTTTCTAAAATGATCCAATTTTATACAATCTAAAACAAGAGCACGATTCAGGCTTGCTTCTTCTTTTGCCCAGATGTTATACCATAGCAATAGAGGGGCTAGTTGTATACGAAATGACAATGGAGTCACACCCAATTCACTATGACAAATGGTAGTGGCAGTACTTTTTGGTACTGTCAGAAGTCGTTTCATAAACGTGTTCTCTGCCCTCAGTTGCCTCATAATGTGCAACATAATTTACAAACTTTGCACGATTCGCACAAAATGTTGTTTCTATCTCACATGAATGAAAATAATACAGAATAAGCATGTGCCACATAATTTACATATTTTATGGCAGAATTTATAGCCTTGCTGCATAGCTTGGCCCCCCAACCTACATAATCCTAGTATTCCTTACAATGTTAAAGCTCTACAGAGTGACGTGGAAGCTGTCAATATGATAATAACGAAACCTGTTTTACAGACAACCATGAGATATTTCCCTTATTTCATGGTTCACTGTGAAATATGGGTTTTATACTACTGCATTTTGTGTAATAAAAGCAGAAAAGCACCAAAACATGCAATGCATGTTGTGCAATAAATGCACAAAAACGTACAGTATGCAATACAGCCACATAGTGATTTGTTTGTTGGATTTTTAAACTCTCCCTATAAACGATGGGTTGTGCCCTGCCCTGGAGCTGAAGTGTCTTACAGCAGAGGAATTGACAGAATGCTCCTCCTCTCGCCCCAAGAAGTTGAAAGTCTTCTGCAATTTGAAGCATAATTTGGGTGTTACAGTGAGTATTATGCAGCAGGTGCATTGGCCATTCGCCTATTTCACCCAGCGGCGATGCTACTGAAAAGAGAGACAAAGTGTGCAGTTTATTTTTTGCCACAGTGAAATATGTCTTTGAGCAAAAACGAAGTACCTCTGAGTATAAGAATTTGCAATGGAGGTTGCCATAAGCAGGCCCGGCTTTAGAGCTGGTGGCGCCCAGTGCGACAATCATTTTTGGCGCCCCCACACCTCATGACCACCTCCTCGGATTCTCTCACTACCACCGGGCAAAAGTGCCCCTCATCTCTCCAATCATAAGTTATTGCTAAACACAAACGCCCCCACCTAAAGTCAGCGCCCCCTCTACAGGTCAGCGCCCAGTGCGGCAGCACCGGTCACACTGCCCTAAAGTCGGCCCTGGCCATAAGCCTGCATTTATTCGAAAGCCAGTTATGCCATTCCTAGCCATGTGCAATGTAAAGAAGATAGCTCAGAGGGTTAAACAGTAGCTCAGACCTCCATGTAGTTCGTGTGACAGCCATCACCTAGAAGAGTGACGGTTGGGTAAGATGAAAGAGAAGGCACGCTGCTGGTATCGCGATGTCCTCTGTGGTTAGGGGCGAGGCAGAACCTTGTGGGGGAGACTAGCACCAAAGGGAACTCCTTGCTGTCTCGTATCCTCTGAATGCACCCCCCCCTTGCCTTCAGGTTATCAGCCAGAGGCGAGTTGTGGGGGCCGAGACTCGAGTCTGAGTCCCTAATCGGAGGAAAGGGCTGCAGCTCACGAGCTGCGCCCACCTGCCTAATTCCACGAAAACTCTCTTTCTGTGGGCAGGCAACCGAGGGCTTTACACGCGTCTTTAAGCTTCACGACTGAGTTAGCTTCAAAGTCACGAGACACCCGCAAGAATGGTGTCTCGTGACTCGACGTTGCTAACTCTTATAATTAGAGTCACCAGGCAATCACGGGCTGTAGCGCTTTGTGAATAACAGAAGGCTTGAAAACACCTGCAATGAACTCGGCTGTTTTCCCAGATACTGAGTAAACCCGTGTTCCAGAAACCAATAGCTAATTTGTTGTGATGTAAAAGTGCAAGAGCGTTTGTTAGGTGTGAGGGGAGGCATGAGGGGACAACGCTGTTATATATGCTGGTTAATGCACTTCATAGAGGGAGAAGTGGGATGAAAAGGGGGGTGGCTTTAAAAGGGCCATGGCCAGAGGCTCGGAATCCTTTCCAAGAGGTGTGGCCTTTGTAATTAATGTTGTGGCTTAGAACATGTAAACTAAAATCCTGAGCTTCATTTGCGGACCACCTGACCAGTGTAGGGCGTCTCTCTATACGTTTTTCTACTGCATCCAGACATGTCACACAACAATAAACACATATACCGAAAACAAGACAGACCTATTGGCTTTGACAGTGAGTGTTACCTGTATCAGCTAAATAATAACAACAATGATTTTGTTGTGAATAATTCAAGTTTTTAAATTCTGAAAACAGGGAGAGGTGTGGCGCAGCGGCCAGGGCGGCTGGCTCCAGAGCGCAGGGCTCACAGTTCGATCGCCGGTGGCTGCTCAGCTCAGCACCATATGACTCTGGGCAATAGCTCACTTAATGTCGCGACGGCCCCCAGCGCCTTGAGACCCTTATGGGTGAGTAGTTTGTGCTTTACAAATACCAGATTTAGATTTAAAACATGAGACTGCCAAATAAACAGTCCTAAGGACTGTGGAAGGGCTTGTGCCTTTAGGGATGCTTTAAACACTCCTGCTCACCCCTTCACACCTTTTCTTTTGCAGTCACTCAGTCTGTTAGTCATTTACACCGTTTTTCTCCCCACATGTTTCTAAAATTCTCTATCTGCATTGGTACATATGCAAGGATATCGCTCTGTGTGTTTTGGAGAGAGGCCAGGAATTGGATGTGCATTTGGTCTGCACCCTTCTGTGACTCACTGACTGCCACTATGATAATCTCAGATTGCCTTCTGCCTCATTTCCAGAGCTTTCTATTGTGCCCCAATATAAACACCCGCCCACAACCTCAGCTCACCCACGTACCCTGAGTTGGCTCTGTTCAAAGTATGTGCTGTATGAGAGTCATATGTTGCATGAAAAAGCTACAGAAACACAACATCTTAAAAAAGCGAATACTCTTAAAGAATGCAAAATTATGTGAAATATATATGGAGGTTGCATCGCTGACATGGAATACCTTAAGGTTTTTATCATCATGGTTAAGAAATTGATCAGTCTTTTTACCAGTAAAGTTAAGGAATGAATACAAAGCCCGATAGGAACCCGTTTCATAGTTGTTTTTTAATTACTATCCTGTCTGAGACCCAGCAGGACCCAGCCCACTTATAGCCCTGTTTGATCACAATTTAAAATCAGTATAAAGTAGCTTAGCGAATTTAATTTCCTATGGTGATTATCAGGTCAAATGGTGTGCAATATAATTTCCAGTCATTATCATCATGGTGATCATTGGCTTTAAACAGGAAAAGTCCTGCTGTTTGGGTTACAGAATATTGGCAAAGTATGTAGATGGGAAGAGGCCACATGTGAAGGACGTGAAGTGCAGGAGTATTACTACTGTTTTAAGGTAGAAAGAGGTGTCAGCGCACGCGTTTGTGGTATGGTGTTTTGAGGGAGTGTGGAGAATTGGAAGAGAGGTGGCAATGCCTCTGCGGAATTTGGACATAATATTGGATCATAAATATCGATCTACAGAAATATAGAGTTTTTAATATTGTGGCACATTAATATCGTGATGCAGAAATATCGTGGCCATAAATATAGATTTTTCGGTGAGTAATATAGTTTACAAGAATATTGGTGTTTTTAATATCGTTTCCAATAATATCATATTAAAAAATATTGTTTTTTAAATTATTTATATGTGTTTTAGTTCATATTTTAATTGTATATGTTATATATTGTACTCTGGGTTTGTGGTTTTAGTGGAGTGCAACCTGAACGCCGGTGGTGCAGAGGAGAGGCATACCACAAACGCCTCTTTAAAATGCAGAACATTCTTCCCTTCATCCGGAGAAACTCCGCACTCAAATCCAGGGGTTAATTCATTTATTTACACATTCAGCACTCGGTAAAAAACTGGAACGCGTTTCGGCTGTTTCAGCAGACTTTGTCAACCATATTGTATGTATAATTGTTGTTAATAATTTTAAATTATAGTTTTTAATTTTAAGTTATTTATAAGTTGTAATGTAATTGTTAATAGTAATTTATAGTGTCATCCCGGGTTGTGAGGGTTGCAGGGGTACAGGGTGGGAAGTTAATTAAGTACAATTAATTAATAACTCATTTCTAATTAAAATTAAATATGTAATTGATAATTAATTATGTAAATTTTGTAATTGTTATATTTTTTAAGTGATATTTTAGGTGAAAGTTGTTTTGTTTGTAGACGTATAGGGTGGGAACTAAATTAAGTAATACTTGATTAATTAATTATTTATTATTAATTAGTTAAGTGATAATTAATTATGTAAATTGTGTAATTCACTTATTTTTTAAGTGATATTTTAGGTGCGGGTTGTTTTGTTTGTAGGGGTATATGGTGGGAAGTTAAGTAAAAATTTATTAACTGTTAAATAATTGTTTATTATTAATTCCGTATTTATAATTAACTATGTAAATTGTACAAATATTATATATTTTTAATGATGTTTTGTGTGCATGTTTTTGTGTTTGTAGGTGTTATAGGGTGTGAAGTTAAGTAATATCTGATTAATTATTTATTTAATATTAAATGTTTAATTTATAACTAATTAGGTAAATTGTTTAATTATTTTTAAAAAAATTTTTTAGATGCAGGTTGTTGAGTTTGTAAGGGTATAGGGTGGGGAGGTATTTAATAATCAATTATCAATAAAATATAATTATTTAATTAAATATTTCATTTATTAATAATTATGTAAATTGATTAATAATTATATTTTGAGTTGTGTTTGTAGGGGAATAGGGTGGGAAGTTATTTAATTATAATTAATTAACAAATATTTAATCATTTATTAATATCTATTTTATATATTACTTAATATGTTAATTATGTTATATTTTTTATTTCAACTGTGTGTTGATATGTATGTGGGAGTATAATGTAGCACTTTAAATTATTAATTAATTACAAAAGGTTAAATTAATTATAATTTTTTCAAAATAAATAATACATTTTTTTGAATTGTTTTTTACATTTATATATAAAATTTTCATAGTCATAGTTTTATATTTTTGGCAATTAATAGAGTTATTAAAATATGTAATGCGTTTGAACTGAAATATTTTTCTACTGTTGAATAGACTGGAGTGGGAATAGTAAATTTGACCCTTCCTGACTCCAACAGTTTCCTTCCTACTGCAGAGACTGCAGTTGGAATACTCTGGTGTCCGACGCTTTCCCTACTGTTGCACAGACTGGAGCAGGAATAGTACATTTTGCCTCTCAGGAGTCCAACGTTTTCCATACTGTTGCACAGACTGGAATGGGAGTAGTATTTTTTACCCCTCCGGAGTCCAACGCTTTCCCTACTGTTGCACAGACTGCAGTGGGAAATGTAAATTTTACCCCTCAGGAGTCCAACGCTTTCTCTATTGTTGAACACACTGCAGTGGAAATAGTACGTCTATTTTTTAAATAGTTTAGTATTTTTATATTATTGTTTAAATATATGTAATATTGGGGGCGTGGCCAACAGCATGGCCGGGTAGCTGCGTTCTTCGCGAGCTCCGCCGGCCCCGACTCATATCCTGCAGTAATCCTGATCCTCGACGCCAGAAACTGACCCTGATACTGACTGGAGGGTGTGTGCAGGCTGCAACACCCTCGACAAGGGTTGTGTGGCTGATTTTGCTGTGATCTGAGATTTTCCAGCTCTGCACCCGACGCGCGGCTCCACAAGATGGCGGCCTGCCGGGAGTGATCTGCGGCGACTGCTGGACCGGAGTTGGCCTCGCCCGAAGCGGTGGCAGGGAATCGAGCCGCGGGTGCACAGACACAGCAGGTTTTTGCCGGGCGGTGCGTCCCACCTCCACCCCCCGTGGCGGCTGCAGTGACGAGCGGCCGTGCTCCGCATAGAGGGCCTCCAGCATTAGCCAATAACTGATGAAATCGGAGCCCGGAGGGAGTGGGGACGGGAGGCCCCTGCTGGTGGCGAACGTCTCCTGGAGCCTGAAGCGCATGTGAGCGGAGCCTGCATTCTCCTGTCAAAGACTGGTAGGAGACGGGGGAGCTACGAGCACTCCCGCTCTCCCCTGAGTGCTGTATTATTGCTAAAACGCCGCCGAGTGAACACGGCTGTGTGCCTGAGGCCGTGTGGTCCCTGGACCCTTTCCCTACTTGAGCAGCTGAGCCAGCGAGGGCCAATAGGCCAGAAGTCCTCTATTACAGTGGTTCCGGCCCGCAGACATGAGGATCCCATTGAGTCGGCTGATGGTTCTTTCCCCTTCTCCCTGAGGTGCTCATTACAGCTGAGGCAAACTTTCCTCCTGAGTGTAGGAGGACAGCAGACTCATGATCCTGGGCAACGTGCTTTGAGCTAAGGATCGCCAGCGGCAACTATACATAACCTGGGGCCCAGGGTTGCGCGGTGTGACTCTGCTACCCATGTTGGTCTTGCTACCACAGTTCAGGGATTGAGTGCAACGGTGACCGTCTGGAGAGGCTAGGAGCTACATAGACTGCCCAAACACTGCTTTTGTGCGGGGGAGGGCCCAGGAGTCGCCCTGCGGGGAGCCCGGTAGGCCTGAACCCGAGCCTGGCCCCCCCGTCCACGGGGAGGCATGCAGTTTTTGGCCCGAACACCGAGGTGAGTGACGTGAGAGTGGAGAGCCGCTTGGTGCCTCCTTCAATACCCAAACCTGCAGTGCTAGAGGGGATGTACCTACGCTGACCTCCACGGCCCGGCTGCCACAGGCTTTGCGGTGCTGGAAGCCCCGCTGCTACTTAAGGGGAGAGATACGGGGGGCCCGGCCGCAGTGGCAGCGGTGGCCACAAGGCTGAGGGGGAGTGCCCGGCTGCGGCCCGCCATTAGATTGCCGAAGATGGCACGCCACAAGGAGCCTAAAACTTCAAAACAGGGGAAGTTAGACCGTTTTACCAAAGTTCTCCCTGAGCAGGGGGGAGCAGAGGGAGGCCTCGCTCCCCTTCCAGATACCGCGACTATACTTCAGGCGATTCATGCGTCCAGAGAAAGCCTGGAAGGTAAGATGGCGGAGATACAGTCTGAGGTCTCATTTCTCCGCCAGGACTTGCGAAAAGTATCCGAGAGGGTTACCGAAGCAGAACAACGAGTCTCGGAACTTGAAGATACCTCACACGCCACACGTAAGGAGGTGAACGGACTTTTAGCTACAATGAAGGAGGTGGTCTGGAGAGTCGATGATGCCGAAAATCGAGCCCGTCGGAATAATCTCAGATTTATAGGCTTTCCGGAAAATGCGGAGCGCTCTGATCCGGGACATTTTCTCCTGACATTTCTTAAGGAAGCTCTTCCGGAGGTACAGTTTTCGACCTGTTTTGTCATAGAAAGAACACACAGGATGCCTGGTGTCCGCCCGCCGCCGGGGGCTCCCCCTCGGCCATTGATAGCCCATTTCTTGAACTTTCAGGACAGGGATCTAATACTCGGAGAACTTCGAAAGAAGGGGGAGATCAAATATGAAAACACAAGAGTGATGGTGTTTCCGGACTATTCGCGAGATGTGCAGAAACTATGACGCACCTTTGATCCCATTAAGGTAAAACTCAGAGCTCTCGGGATCCAATACATGTTGTTGTTCCCAGCTAAACTTAAAGTTATTTTTCAAGGGACGAGGCAGTTCTTCCAGACTCCGGACGAAGCGTGGTCATGGATTGAGGAAAGGCCTCGGCTGAGGTGTGGGTCACCCCAAACTGCCGCTCTCTCTGTCGAAAAGAGAGTGGGCTCCAGTTAGGAACGACCTAAAGAAAAGCGTCGGCAAAGAGTGTTAAGGCACCGGATTGCGACTGTGGGAACACTGGGGAGATTCCTGAGGCCTAGAGACACTAAAGCCAACATATCGGACTCTGATGATGACACCGTACAGGACCGCATGACACAAACTCCTCAGGGTTTGAGCGATAATGGTAACTCTGAATAGTCAGGAAGAGAAGACTCAGTGGATGCGGACAGTGAACACCCACTTTTGGAGAGCATTCAGCGGCTGGAGGCACCGGGCTTGAGCCCTCCGGGTGGAAGCACACAGCAACTGCACCCTCCCAGCAATGGCGAAGAGGAATGAGGAACTGGGGCCGGACGGCTGCCCAGAGACAGTAAGAGACTCCCGAGGCCGGGCAGACATTGGGGAACTTTGGCCTGCTAACGGGAAGTATACAGTGTGTTGTTATTGCATTATTTCATAAGTGATTGAATTGGGGGGGTGGGTTACAGACCTCTGAGGACTAAATTCATTAGCAAATTGTGCCAGTTAGACATGCTTACAAATGATTCCATATCAAGTTATTCCGCTTTGACCATATTGTTCCTCGAATCTTGCACCAACTGTTGTCACAAGAAGCTATTGCTATGTTTCTACATTGTTGTCAAGGGTAGTTGACATTATATCCATCTGATGCAATATTTTTGTAGTTGCCAATGCTTGTTGTACATTGTCATATGCTTGTTGTTAAAGGAATCATTTCCGAATCACATGGGTTTCTAATCATTAGGGAAATTAGTTTCCAACCGTTACACTGAATGCACGTGTAAACAGTTCCAACGTGCACACGTGGGATCGGTAGCAGAAGCCGAGCACTCGGGTATTTAAACCCACCTGCCTTTGATCGCGCGCTTCGCTTTGTGGATTCCCAGTGCTTACCTGGCTCCGGACCTGATCGGTGTGGCTCCTGCTCCCCGGCTTCATCTTGATCCCTTCCTGGCTTCCCTCGGCCTCCTGTGATGGAGTTCCGGTTCCGGACATTCGCCGACGCTCCTTCCAATTTCCTGTAAAGACAAGAAAGAAAGGGTTATTTCAACAAAAGGTTGCTAGGCAACGTAGCAACAAGAACGGTAAAGCATTTCAGAGACCAAGATATTGCGGTAAGCTAAAATAACATTTTACAGGTTTGCCAAGACTGCGAAACTGTGTTTTTTCTATTGGACATCTTTTGAAAAGCCGCATAACCTTGTTATTAACGCGGTAAGCCTTTTAAAATAATAAACTATTGTAAAGAAAGAAAAGAGGAGTTCCCAATTACGAGTATTTGGAACTATCAATCTAATTAAGCATTTGAGTTTCACAAAAGACAACAAAAGAACTTAAAAGAACTCTATGACACGTGTTAAAGGATTTTAACCCATTAAGAACTTGAGTTCTTCATAAAACAATGTTACAGGACAGTTCATGCTGCTGATTATTGTAATCTCTGTAATAAGTACTTGTGTAGTGGGTTTGTATTTATGGTTTGTTCGAATGTCATTTGTGTTATGTTCTGATGGCTGCGTGCGTGGAGTGTGCGTCCTTGAGGATTCGATCAACTGTTGTCAGTTCTGATCGGGATCCTGAGGGTCGTGCCGCTCCCTGCCGTGGCTGAAGTTACATGCGAATAAAGAAGCCAGTTAAAAGAGAAAAGACTCCGCGTCTGTCTTATGGTCCACTTTCTGGCTTATCACATTTGGCGACGATTGGGAGAACATCTTCAGCCACAGGAAGAAGCCCACGCAGCAAAGCAAGATCATCTCGTCACTGCTTGATGGTGCTTCAGGGTCACAGACGGAATGGTACTTCTGTCCGTGGATGCGACGCATTGTACTTCATATTTCGGAGGAAGTCCGGTAGGATCCAAGTTTAATTTAAGCGCTGCCAGCTCCGTTTCTTCCGCAACCGTTCGTGGCTCGAGCGCTCGCTCGCGCTGAGGCCAATGCTCACGGCTAGCGCGTGAGTGGCTCGTGCGCTCGCTCGCGCTGAGACCTACGCTCACGGCCAGCGCGTGATTGGAACTCTCCTGTTGGATGGCTGATTTCTTCGTCAGACGTTTCGAGTAACGTCCTGACGCTACGAGTGAACGTTAGGCGGACATCTTCGTATGGGAAAGGCCTCAAATGCTATGACAGCGTGGATCAGCTGTTAACTCATTACGGAGGCAGTACAGCGGATTGTTTTTTGAAATAACATCATCTGTCTGCGTGTCACGGTGATGCGCACACCTAACATCATCTGTCTGCGTGTCACGGTGATGCGCACACCTAACAATTGATTAGTAGTATAAGTCAAGTCATTTATTTCTGTTCTTATTATAGAAGATATGTGGTTTTCATCAATTGTTTGCGCGTCGCGGTGAGGCGCACACCACATAATTGAGTATTTGGAGAAATACTTTGAGAAATCAGCTCATTGTTTGTTATATTTCTGGCGTATCACGGTGATACGCACACCTTGCATTTGGATTGCGTTTTAACCTACAGTATATTTCCTCTATAATCGGTCTGTTTTGGAGGGCGTAGTTCAGTCCATTATTTTACTGAATTGCAGCTAAAACAAGTTTTTTGGTTTAACTATGGCTGCGGCACAGCAAATCACCCAACTCACTCAACCTCCACAATTTTTAGCAAAACCAGGTAAACTTGGCTTGCCCTGGTTAGAGTGGTTTGGTCTGTTTGAAAACCACATTGTCGCTATAGATGCAACAGAATATTCACCCCAAAGAAAATTTGCACTCCTTTTTGGTAGTTTGGGCTTAGCAGCACAGCGCATTTTCCAAAGCTTACCTCCTATTCCTCCACCTACTGGACAATCAGGTGACAGACAGTGGAATGTATATCTAGAGGCTATTGAGAGACTTAAAAAACAATTTGCGGAGTCTCCTAACATTATGTTGGAAAGACATAAATTCTATAAACGCAAGCAGGGTGAGGAAGAAAAAGTAGAAGAGTATATTTCTGCTCTAAGAGTTTTGGCCACAACATGCGGATTTGGACCTTTATCTGATGACATCATAAGGGATCAATTTGTATTCAATTGTGTGTCACACAAAATTCAGGAAAGAATCTTAAGTTGCAAAAATCCCCCTCTCTCCGAGGTGATTGACTTAGCTTTAAGTATTGAGAGATCAGCAATTTCTACTAAAGCTTTACAATCAAGTTCTTCAAACAAAATTAATCTAATTTACGATCAAGAAGACGCTATGGAGGATAGCGTATTTACTGTGGGGGGGAAAGATAAATTTAAGAAACCACTTCCTGGCCAAAAAAAAGGGCAAAATTACTGTTATAGGTGTGGTTCGAAGTACCACATTGGCAATTTTCCTGGCTGTCCGGCTTTGGGTAAGCGATGTTCCAATTGCAAAAGGATCGGCCATTTTCAGAAGCTTTGTAAAGGTCAGAGGAGACCAGTTCAGGTGAACAATGTAAACACTGATGTGGATTCATGCTCAGAGTCTTTTGACAATTTACTTTTGTCTTTAGAATACGAAAATGACCCTTTGGAAATTAAAGGCCCTTTTTGTGAGGCTTTAATTGATGGAATTCAAACAAAGGTAATGGCCGACTCTGGGTCACCGATAACTATCCTTCGCGATTCTTATTTTTTTGAGAAATGGGACAAGGAGATTTCTTTATCACAGACAGATGTGAACCCGAAAGCATTCGGAGAAAAGGACATTGATATGTTAGGTTTTTTCATGTCTAATGTAGAGGTGTTGGGTCGCAATATTGTTACTAAAGTATATGTGGCTAAAAAGGGGAAAAACATAGTGGGTTGGAAAGATCTAGCAAAAATGGGTCTGTATTTAGTACCCGGGGATGACAACCCTATTAAGGTGAAAGAAATTTTGGTTCATAGTGTGGTGGGATTTGAAGTGAATTTTAAAACCTTACAAGATGAATTTAAGAACGTGTTCAAAGATCAAGTGGGCTGTATAAAAATTTTTGAACATAAAATTAGATTAATTCCTAATGCACAGCCAGTGATGCACAAGGTCAGACCTGTTCCTTTAAGTGCAAGGGAAGAGTTAAGAGCTATGCTAGATGATTTATGTGCCCAAAAGATCATTCAACCCACAGAGTCTTCGCAATGGGTGGCTCCGATAGTCGTGGCCCGCAAAAAGACTGGGGAAATTAGGCTCTGCGCGGACTTGAGGGGTCTAAATAAAAACATCTTGATTGATTGCCATCCCCTTCCAAAAATCCACGAGCTTCTGGCAAATTTGGGGGGGGGCTAAGTGGTTTTCCCTTATCGACTTGAAGTCCGCCTACCATCAAATCCCTCTAGATAGGGGGTCTCAGGAATTAACGACGTTTGTTACACCTTTTGGCGCATATAAGTTCCTGAGACTTCCCTTCGGGCTAGCATCAGCGGCTAGCATTTTTCAGAGAATAATGGACACAATGTTTAAGGGCATGGTGGGTGTTCAAGCCTATTTAGATGATATCCTTGTTTTTTCTGAAAATGAAAACGAACATTATGATTTGTTGAGGAAGGTTTTATCTACCCTTGGGGTCCATGGTATGACGGTGAGAGCGGATAAGTGCAAATTTGGAGCAAAAGAATTGGATCATCTGGGGCATACGATATCTGATAAAGGTATCAAACCTAAATTTTCTGTCATCAGGGCTCTAAAGGAAGCTAAACCACCTGGCGATAAGGATGCTTTGCGCTCCTTTTTAGGGCTGGCGGAATATTACGCTAGATTTGTAGGTAATTATGCCCGAGTTGTGGAGCCTCTACGTATCTTGCTAAAGAAGGGTCAGAAATTTATATGGTCTCAGGATCTGGATGAGGTGTTTGTGAAGGTAAAGGAATTGATTATATCAGCACAAGCGTTGCATGCTTTTCGAGACGATTGTCCTTCTATAATCACTGTGGATGCAAGTATGAATGGGCTAGGGGCTGTTTTCAGTCAGAGAGTGAATGGCAAAGAACAAACGGTAGCGTTTGCTTCAAGGGCTCTCAAGTCCTTTGAAAAAAATTATAGTACCATAGAGCGGGAGACTTTAGCCTGTGTATGGGCGGCCCAAAAATTCAAAATGTATATTTGGGGTCGGAAATTTGAATTGATCACGGATCACAAGCCACTTTCATTCATATTCAGCAAGGTGTCCAGTAATAATACCATGTCAGCTAGATTAACTCGTTTAGTGTCAAAATTGCAGGAATACAACTTTGATATAAAACACATTCAAGGGGGAAAGAATTTTCGTGCCGACTGTTTGTCTAGAATGTTAATGGAGAAAGATGATGAAGAAAATTTTGATGAGGATGAAGTAGAATGTGTAGCTGTTCTAGATGCGGTTGAAAATTGTGGTTTAGTTATTTCTGAAACAGAGTGGAGGAAAGCTTGTTTGGAAGATATGGTTCTTTCCAAGGTGATGGAATTTTCTAGTGGTAATTGGCCTGAAATAAGAAATTTAACTGGAGAATTAAGGAATTTCGCATTAGTTGCTGACGAACTCTCGGTTAAGGATGGTTTTGTTCTAAGAGGAGATAAATTCGTACCTCCTGTTAGTCTGAGAAAGGCTATTATCAAAATTGGACATGAGGGTCATTTGGGGGTGACAAAAACTTGTATGAAAATAAAGCAACATTACTGGTGGCCCGCGTTGGAAGCCCAGGTTAGAAGTCTAGTGGATGGTTGTGAGGAGTGTTTACTGTCGGACAAACACTGGAAACTCTCTAAGTTACCTTTGCATCCCACCGAGTTTCTGGAGAAGCCTTGGGATAAAGTTGGCCTTGATTTTTCGGGGCCTTATAGTATCTTAGCACAGGAGCTTAGATATTTGATTTTGGCGGTTGATTACCATTCGAAGTGGATGTGTTATAAATTTGTGGATTCACCCAATACTGATAATACTATTGTTTTTTTAAGAAAACTGTTTTTGTTGGAAGGAGCACCTAAATCCTTAGTCACAGATAATGGTACTCACTTTGTTTCGGACAAAATGTGTAGGTTTTTAGAATCTCATGATGTCAAGCATTTGAAAGTGGCAAGGTATTCCGCTGCTTCGAATGGGCTGGTGGAGCGAGGGAATAAAGTTCTTAAGGAAGGTATTCAAACGGCTATTGCGGCTGGTCTTGATGTCGGAAGATTTTTGGAAGAAAAAGTGTGGAATTACAATACCTCCCCACACTGTACCACTGGAGTTACTCCTTTTGATTTGCTTAGGGGTAGAAAAGTGAATTCTGTTTTATTACCGTCATGGCTGGACAATAAGTTGTCCGCGAATACTGAGCCGGACGGTTTGTCTAAAGTAGTCAAAGGTAAACAGTCGGAGATGAAGAAGAGGTTTGACAGGAAAGGTTCCCCTAGTGATTTGGAGATTTATGAAGGGGACTGGGTGTTATTTAAAAAACCTTTTATGGTTAAAAAGGGTGAGTCCCTTTTTTCTGACCTGGTGCTGGTTTGTAAAGTTAGCAAAGGAGCTGTATTTCTGGAAGGTAAGGGTTGGTGGAACAAAAGGCAGGTAGTTAAGTTGAGGAAAGATCAGGCAGAATTAATTAGAGATAGGAAGACAAGTAGGGGTTCACATGGTTTGGAGTGGACTTATTGGTTACAGGATCAGGATTTGAGTGTTTCCAGGAATGTGAATGCAAGTTTGTCTAATAGGGATCCTGGTAGTGGGGTGTCGAATGGTGATGTGGATAAAACTGTTCGGGGATGTCGCGAAAAAAAACTTCCTTCAAGGTTTAAGGATTTTATTACTTACTGATTGTCATTTTTTGTATTAGGGGGGAGGTGATGTAGTGGGTTTGTATTTATGGTTTGTTCGAATGTTATTTGTGTTATGTTCTGTTGGCTGCGTGCGTGGAGTGTGCGTCCTTGAGGATTCGATCAACTGTTGTCAGTTCTGATCGGGATCCTGAGGGTCGCGCCGCTCCCTGCCGTGGCTGAAGTTACATGCGAATAAAGAAGCCAGTTAAAAGAGAAAAGACTCCGCGTCTGTCTTATGGTCCACTTTCTGGCTTATCACAACTTGGTACAACGCAGGACACACTTGCTCTGTTCTTTTGTTTTTTTCTCTTATTTCTTATTTTTAGTTTACTGATCGTTTTGGGTTTGACACAAACAAAGTTCAGGTATGTGAAGCAACATAAAACTGAGTAATGTTTAAGATTAATGAAGAAAAATACTGAACGCAGACTTTTGACATAATGTTGTAATATTTTTATTTACAAAGGTATACGTAATTAAGAAGTGAAATTGCTGAAGTTATTTGAAGAAGTGATTCATGGCATTCTGTTTAGTCGGGTAGGTTGTCAAGATAACAAATAGTATGATAGAAGTCCAATAATATTGTACAACAGAAATAGTGACGGTTGTTGTCTCTCCTATAGATAATTGTTCCTGAACAGTCACAAGTAGAAACCTGAAACCCCATCATATTTCGTAGTCCCCGAGAGACGTTAAAAGAGACTTCACCCACGATTCAGTCTGCAAGAATCCAGTCTCTTGTTTTCTCTTGTCTCTCACTCCCATTACCCTTCCCCCGAGGAACTATCAGTGCGATAAGTACCTACCTCCTTGCCGTTCTGGTAGTTCCCGGAGGGATCTGGGAAAAAGGCAGCATCACTAAAGGAACAAACCGGAGCGCAGGTGGGTGACTACCGTGACATCTCGGTGGTTTACCCGTACCAGTGTTGTCATGTTGACGAATTTGGGGGTGGTGGGGGTGCCTGAAGAGTGTGGGGAGGGGGGTATACTGGACACCGTCAATAGTTCTGGATTGAGTATAGTGGGAGGGGGGGAGTTCTGTTCAGTTAGTTTACATGAATACCGAGATTGAGATGAGAAGACAATATGTGGGCGCTGCTCTGAGAGAGGGGTGGACATGTGATGTTTTGATAATTTCTTTACAATGGCTGAGGGCGGATACACAGTAATGACATGGAATGTCAACGGGTTAGGGAATAAAATCAAACGTGGTTTGGTATCTAATTACCTTAAAAGGCTCAAGCCCGATATAATATTTTTACAAGAGACGCATCTAATGGGCTCGCACTGTTCGTTCTTGGATAGGGGTCATTACACTACCTTGGCACACGCTGGCTTCACCCTAGGATCAAGGGGAGTGGCAATCCTTATCAAAAAATCACCCCCTTTCCAGGTTACCCGACAATGGGTGGGCCCAGATGGCACATATGTAGCGGTCCAGGGCGTTTGGAATCATAAAACGTTGTTACTCATCAGTGCCTATGCCCCCCCGCGACTCCAGTAACGCACGCTGGATAAATTGACGGAACTCCTCTTGCAGTCTGGCCCCGCCACGCATATTATTTGGGGTGACTTTAATGATGTGAGTGATCCCTCTTTAGATCGCACTCAAACACGACCCGGGTCGCATGAGCCTACAGCGCTGGCAAAGTTCCAAGCTACCCTTGGGTTAATTGACCTATGGAGAAGACACCATCCGAACACACACGCTTACTCTTATTTCTCTGGGGCTCACAGGGTGTTTTCGAGGCTGGACTTCCTCTTTGCTCCAGCGGGAGAGATTGAACAAATAGAGGAGATGGAAAACTTAGCTAGGGGTATCTCAGATCACTCACCGCTCTTCTTAAGTGTGGGAGGGAGGAGGGGCGGCCAAGGAGTGACTTGGAGATTGAATGCATGGGCCTTGAAAGATAGAAGGGTCGCTAAACAACTCAGGGTGGAAACCGAGCTTTATTTCAAGGAAAACGACGGCTCGGTGCAGTCGGCAGTCATTTTATGGGAAGCATTCAAGGCGGTGCTACGAGACAGAGCCCAGAATATTATTGCACATAAAAATCAGCGGGAAACCCAAGAGATTGTGGCTTTGGAACGCAGGCTGGTGAGTCTTGAAGGTGGTGGAACCTCCACGCTGAGTGAACATACCCTCCGCCAAATTGAAATTACTAAAAGGGAGTACCAGGCACTGGTCACCCAAGAGGCAAGAGCCCACCAGCTCGCAGTCCAGCACCGATTATATGAGACGGGGGATAGGGCGGGTAAACTACTGGCCTGGTTAGGCAGGAAGGAAGTGGTTTCGAGGTGGGTCATGTCCATCACGGAAAAAGGCCATACTTACAGTACACCCCAAGACATAGCGGGGGCTTTTGCCCGGTACTACACAGCACTCTACGAAGCTAGATCACAAGCGAGTGAGACACAAATAATTAATTACCTTGACGAAATCGAGCTTCCTCAACTCTCTCAGGTGGAGAGGGATAGGCTTGAGGAAGACATAACCCTGGAAGAAGTAACAGAGGCCATCAGCCGCCAGAAGTCGGGGAAAACCCCAGGCCCGAATGGACTCCCGGGGGAATTTTTTAAACTCCACAGTAACCTCCTGGCCCCACATTTACTTCAGATGTTTCAGACATCAAAAGAACATGGGACTCTCTCACCGGACCTTAGAACGGCTACGGTGGTGGTAATACATAAAGTGGGGAAACCCCCGATGACTGTGGGTCCTATCGACCCATCTCGCTACTTAATATAGAAACAAAGATCCTGGCCACTATCCTCGCGATGCATCTCTTAACAGTTATCACCCCTTTGATACACAGAGACCAGTCTGGATTTATGCCAAAGTGGGCCACACGCTACAACCTGCGGCACGTGGCTAACTGGATGGATGCGGTTCGAGGCCAGGAGGGGGCCCATTTGCTCCTTTCACTTGACGCCGAGAAGGCGTTTGATAGCATTCACTGGCCCTTTATGAAATGCACTCTGGAGAAATTCGGATTTGGTCCAGGGTTTAGGAAATGGTTGGCGCTTCTATACAATGCACCCGAAGCTAAGGTTCGGGTTAATGGGGCTACCTGGCCGATTCAAAGGGGCACTAGACAGGGCTGCCCCCTCTCCCCCTTACTTTTTGCCCTCATATTGGAACCATTGGCCTGTGTTGTTAGAGCCTACCCTGGGCTGGGTGGTTTTGTAGACAAATCCCAACTTCTGGATGAAGAACGCATATCTTTATATGCGGACGACATCCTACTGTACGTTACGAACCCGACAGACACTCCCTAAAATCCTGCAAATTTTTGAAGAATATGGGCGACACGCAGGGTATAAGATCAATTGGAGTAAATCCACCCTGTACCCGGTGGGAGGGGTGGTGGAACCCCAGACTTACCCGAGTTGTCTACGATGGTCGACAGAGGGGTTTACCTACCTTGGCCTCTACATCACCACAGATGCATCTGTTAGCTTAGAACGTAACATCAGACGGGTCCTTTTAAACTTTCAGGAAGATGTCAGAAGATGGAGGAAGCTCCTACTGACGATCATGGGGAGGGCCGCTATATATAAAATGATTACACTCCCCAGTTGCTTTACGTGTTGCAAAACACTTACTGTAAGATACCAGAAACCGTGTTTAGAAGTATAGACAGTGAACTACGCCTGCTTTTATGGGATGGGGCCCATCCACGAATCACACTCCAAACGCTACAGAGAAACCCATATAATGGGGGTTTGGCCCTACCAGATATTAGGGCATACTACAGAGCGTCCCATCTCATTGTAATCAATGAATGGATACACGCTCCCGGTGATCATCCGACGTATAAACTGGAACGGCTGCAATTTAGAGAGCGCACACACTTACATTATATATATGGGGGCAAGGGAAGTAGCCGGTTGTTGCAAGCTACCCAAAGAGCAATGGAGGTGTGGAAAAGAGCTGAGCAGCTAATGAAATGGGACGGAAAACCCACTAGAGAGACCCCCCTATGGGAGGGAACTAGACTAGCTGAAATTGGACAACTGAGAGGCTTCAGGCAGTGGGATTTAATAGGCATTTCCAAAATAGGGGATGTCTTAGAGAAAGGCACATTAGCCTCATTTACCACACTACAAGCCACATATCAGCTCCACGACACTCAAGCCTATGCATATCTCCGACTGAAACATGCTTGGGTGGCGGAGGGATTGGACAGGGAGACGCTGCCGGAATATGCCCCGCTGGAAGGTCGACTTCTGCAAGAGGAGATTCCAGTCAAAGCCATTTCATTTACATATAGAACACTAATCAACAATATGCCTGATAAACTGGGTCCACTGCGAGCTAGATGGGAGCTTACCACTGGCCCAATGGATGACATTGATTGGGAGGCCGCTCTTATGCATCCACGCGAAGTGGCAATTAAACTAAGGTTGCGTCTTATACAATATAAAATTTTACATCGGACCTACTTTGATAGAGTAAGGCTACATCAAATAGGGAGAGCAGCAACCCCGGACTGTCTTAGATGCCGCACAGCGTGAGGAACACTTATACACACCCTCTGGGAATGTAACAGGATTCAAGCGTACTGGGGAAGATTGTGAGAGAGCTTAACAATATACTGGAAGTCCAACTTGAGTTGGAACCTAAGTTTCTCCTCCTGGGAATCCCCACAGATGTGGATCTCCCACGACACAAACTCACATTGGCCAATTTGGGGCTGGCGGTAGCTAAGCGAGATATAGCTAGATACTGGGGTGCCCAACAACTGCCTACACGTCATGAATGGAGAACAAGTCTTGATCTGTATATGGTCGCGGAACAAGTGACATACAAGGCTAGGGGCTGCCCTCGGAAATTCGGAAGATATGGGCTCCTTGGATAAAATATTATGGTTTGGAGGTAGGGGAGTGTTAGAAATGGGATCTCTGGTTGGCTAAGGCTTGCACCAAAGCCAGGCAGAGACCACCACTCTAGTCAGGGCAAGGGAGTTACGTGCCAAAGATAACCCCTGCTCACCCCCTTGGTAGCTTGGCACGAGCAGTCAGGCTTATCCCGGAGGCCATGTGTAAAGTGTTTGCGCACGCACACAGCCACAACATACCAGGCACACCACAAAAGGAACTCCACACAAGGTTATATCAAAAATAGCCTTTGTATTCTCATAACACATTAGAATAGTAATCACATAATATACATTGTGCCACCTGGCACTAGGTAATATCTACAAGGGATTATTTACACCTGACAGGGCCAACTGGACCACTGTCAGAACCATCACAAAGTGAACTTAGTAAATGTAGGACATATCATAAACGTACAACCAGTAATCATGGTAACCACTGTACTCAGCATCATCCTGTAACATAAACCATATTGTGCACCGTATCACATTAGGCGCGAATTACATTCTGCGCCAACCTCATCAGCATAAACACATTATTCCATTATCTCATAAGTCTAAACGCATTAGACCCTAACCTCCTAAGCATCACTCACATTAGGAAATAATCTCACTAGCATAAACCACAGTATGCAAATAACCTCATACATAACCCACAGTTAGAGGCATAAAACAGGGTGCGTAAATCATATTACATGAATCACATTTCCTAGCACCACATAAATCACATTAGGGCCTGGTGCCCTATCAAACCCACAGTCCCCCTGGCCAACTGGCCTTCTCAAAAGGGGCTCAAATGCCCTGGGTCCAAAATGTCAGGGCGCACTGCCAACGCAGCAATATCCAAAAGCGCGTCATTGCGCTGGGGCAGAGGAGTGCATCTCACTCCCTTCTCACACAATGCCCCCAAAGAAAGGCGTAAACGTTGCAGCTGGCACTAAGTGCTGCGCAGCTGGGAAGAATCGTAGGCTTGGCACCACTGTGCCCTCCTCTCCTGTCCCACTCGGGGACTTCTGACACCAAAATGCCCATTTCGCTGCAGCTGCCCGCGCTGGTGCGGCGCAGCTGGAAAAACCAAGGGGACGGGGCTCTGGCACCTCTGTGCCCTCTGGGCCTCACTGGGGCTCTGGAAAAAATAGGCCCAACGTTGGAGTGGCCCGCTCTCTTGCGGGACCACTCAGGCACTGACAATGTGCCTCGCTATGCCTGGGGGGGCACGGGCCACTCTGGGCCCTCGCCAACCATGTGCCCCCTCGTTGAAGCCACCCGGGCTCTCAAAACAAAAGATGTCCCACCGTTGGAGCGGCCCACTGTCTGGCGGGGTCGCTCAGATACTGTGCCTCGATCGGCACCACACAACTCGAGCCCCCACTCACCGGGACTCACTGGTGCCGCTCTCGGTCGCCTCGGGTCTCCTCTCGGCGCTGGGGACCGGCGCCACTTCTCCCATGCGGCGTGGGCAGGCACCGACAATGTGCCTCGCGCCCCCTCCGCCTCAAGCGCCACGGGCTGCTCTTCGGTTCGCCAGTGCGGGGGGGCTCCCGCCTGGCTACAGCGTCTCCCTCTTCACCCGGGCCCCCTCCTGGGACCCGGGACTTGAACGTGGAGCCTGCGAGGCTCCGGACTTCTTCTAGGTACGTCCCAGTGCGGGGTGGGCTCCCGCCTGGGTCTTCCGGCCTCACTGCTCTTCCGCTTCCGTCTGCCAGCCCCGCCCACAACCAGGCGGGCCGTGGATCGCGGTTTCTCTTCTCGGCGGCAATGAGGGGTAGGCTCCCTCGGAATTTAAAATATAAAGCGGCATTGTGGGGTGGGCACCCACGATTTAAATATAAAAATAAGCGGGGTGGGCACCCGCCGTTCTCAGCCTCATGGGGGAATCCTTACGCTGGGGATTCCCTTCCCACAGACAGCAGCTCAGCGCTGCACAGCCCTTGTGCTCCTTCTCTCGGGGGATAATTAAAATAAAGCGCTCACCAGGCGCTAGAAGCAGGCAAAGTCCTGTAGGTCCTGGACTCTGGCAAGACAAGCAGGAGGGACCCAAAAAGTCCTTGGAGATGAAGGGGCAATACAGGGCCCAGGGAGGCAAGCTCTCATGGCAGCCCCCCCTGGGCCCCAGCAGCAGCACGCCCCGGCAGGCTTCAGGAACAAGACTGAACAATTTCATGGGGTCACAGCCCCTCTACTTATACCACAACTCTCTTTGTCTGTAGTGCAGGGCATGGGGGAACCAGATGCAACTGGTTCAGGGGGGATTTGGAGCACTTTGTTTTGCAAGCTCCTCTTCCCCTTTGTCAGGTGGGGGCTAGGTGATCAGACACACCACAGGGGGTGGAGCCAGCATTGTACAGGGCAGGCACACTCCTATTCAGAGTCAGGGGATTACCCCTCCCACTACTCTTAGCCCAGGTGTCCTATTCAGCCCAGCGCTGACTCACCCTGCCCCTCCTGGAGCCACACACACCTCCCAGCCCCTGTCACTCACAAGCCAGACATGCAATTCACATCAGGCAGGCACACAGCACACAGAAATGCCAACTTCTAGAAGTGGCATTTCTCCCACAGTCATAATAAATCTGCGCACACCATTGCGCAGCATTTATTCTCACGAGTTCATACATACTAAACTCGACCCTGCGCTCCCCTCATACCACGAATTACCATGGACACACTTATCCCCAATGCATTCCTATGGGAGGGCAGGCCAACTTCACCAAATGTGCACAGAGAGCGCACGCACTTTACACTGGACCACAGTGCTAAAGTGCCCAGAGGCCTAAAACCACCAACACCATGTCAGAACTTAAGGCAAAAAGTTTAGGGGTGAACCTGCCAAAAAGGGCCAAGTCCAACAGGGAGGAAGAGGAAACAAGCATTGGCATAGCCAATAGGTCTCGCTTTTGGGACCTTATAAGTGCTTAGCCATGCAACAGTTGATGTTGTTGTACCAAGGATATTGTGCTGCATAACTAAACACTTATAAGGTCCCAAAGGCGAGACCTATTGGCTATGCCAATGCTTTTTTTTTGTTAAAGGACAAGCAGTGCTATCAGGCTCCGGCTGCCACTTAGTCCACCGCAGGGTAGAAGAGGGATAGAAGAGGGGTAGAAGAGGGGTAGAAGAGGGGTAGAGGGGTAGAAGAGGGGTAGAAGAGGGGCAGAGGGGTAGAAGAGGGGTAGAGGGGTAGAAGAAGGGTAGAAGAGGGGTAGAGGGGTAGAAGAGGGTTAGAAGATGGGTAGAAGAGGGGTAGAAGAGGGGTAGAGTGGTAGAAGAGGGGTTGAGGGGTAGTAGAGGGATAGTAGAGGGGTAGTATTGGGGTAGAGGGGTAGAAGAGGGGTAGAGGGGTAGTAGAGGGGTAGAGGGGTAGTAGAGGGGTAGAAGAGGGGTAGAAGAGGGGTAGAAGAGGGGTAGAGGGGTAGAAGAGGGGTAGAGGGGGCTAGAAGAGGGGTAGAGTGGTAGAAGAGGGGTAGAGTGGTAGAAGAGGGGTAGAGGGGTAGAAGAGGGGTAGAGGGGTAGTAGAGGGCTAGAAGAGGGGTAGAGGGGTAGAAGAGGGGTAGTAGAGGGGTAGTAGAGGGGTAGAAGGGTAGAAGAGGGGTAGAAGGGGGTAGAGGGGTAGAAGAGGGGTAGAAGAGGGGTAGAGGGGTAGAAGAGGGGTAGAGGGGTAGAAGAGGGGTAGAGGGGTAGTAGAGGGGTAGAAGAGGGGTGGAGGGGTAGTAGAGGGGTAGAGGTAGTAGAGGGGTAGAGGGGTAGAAGAGGGGTAGAGGGGTAGAAGAGGGGTAGAGGGGTGGAGGGTAGAGGGTAGAAGAGGGGTTGAGGGGTAGTAGAGGGGTAGTAGAGGGGTAGAGGGATAGTAGAGGGGTAGAAGAGGGGTAGAGGGGTAGTAGAGGGGTAGTAGAGGGGTAGAAGAGGGGTAGAAGAGGGGTAGAAGAGGGGTAGAGTGGTAGAAGCAGGGTAGAGGGGTAGAAGAGGGGTAGAGGGGTAGAAGAGGGGTTGAGGGGTAGTAGAGGGGTAGAGGGGTGGTAGAAGGGTAGAGGGGTAGTAGAGGGGTAGAAGAGGGGTAGTAGAGGGGTAGGGTAGAGGGGGTAGAGGGGTAGAAGTGGGGTGGTAGAGGGGTAGTAGAGGGGGTAGAGGGGTAGTAGAGGGGTAGTAGAGGGGTAGAAGAGGGGTAGTAGAGGGGTAGAGGGGTAGTAGAGGGGTAGTAGAGGGGTAGTAGAGGGGTAGAAGAGGGGTAGAGGGGTAGAAGGGTAGAAAAGGGGTAGAAGAGAGGTAGAGGGGTAGAAGAGGGGTAGAGGGGTAGAAGAGGGGTAGAGGGGTAGAAGAGGGGTAGAGAGGTAGAAGAGGGGTAGAGGGGTAGAAGGGGCGTAGAGGGGTAGAGGAGGGGTAGAGGGGTAGAAGAGGGGTAGTGGGTAGAGGGGTAGAAGAGGAGTAGAGGGGTAGTAGAGGGGTAGAAGGGTAGAAGAGGGGTAGAAGAGGGGTAGAAGGGTAGAAGAGGGGTAGAGGGGTAGTAGAGGGGTAGAAGAGGGGTAGTAGAGGGGTAGAGGGGAAGTAGAGGGGTAGAGGGGTAGAAGAGTTTGTTTAAAAAAAGCGACTGGTGATTATATATGGTTTGTGTGCAGGTGGGCGTGGAGAGAGAAGGTGAGCGAAGATGCGGCGTAATGGCAGAGAGGCTGCTTTTGGAACTGGTGCTCATGTAAAGCGCTCCAATACCTTCGGGTTGACTTTGCACTATATAAAACCGGCAAAAAAAACATACGGGTGCGGACTAGAGGGAAAGACAGAGAAACAGCAGTGGGGGGGAGCAAAAGGAGAGGCTAATGGGGAGGGGCAGAAACAGCTGGGGGGAGAGCAACGGAAAGGACAGAGAGAAAAACAAGAGTGACTGATGCAGTGAGGTAATAGCGGAGGAGAGCAACAGTATAGGACGAGATAAACCAGCAGTGAAAGAGACGCAATGTGAGAGGGTGAAGCTGCAGGTGAAGAGAAACACGGGGAGTGGTAGAAAAGAGAATGCAAGAGCTGACGCAGAAGCCGGAGCTAAAGGCAGAACAGTGGGGGAAGAAACGTAAGAGAAGAGTTAAACAAGCGCGCGCGCGCCTCGCGCTGCAAGTTTAAAAAAAAAGGAGGCACGTCTGGCGAGTGGTGTGCGCGCACCATGACGAGAGAGAAAAGCCAGATGGCGCCTCTGCTCGTAATTGTGCACGTAACTGCACGCTCTAGGCCACACAAAAAGCTGTGGTCGGCTTTTTAAAGCCCACACACTAAATGTCTCGCCACAGAGCAGCGCATGCGCTGGCTCAGGCGAGACCTAAAAATGGGAATGATATCGGGAAGATCGGGGGAAGAGCCTTGAATATTGTAATGTTTGACCCTACTGTTGATGTCTGTGAATAATATAATTGTGACCCTCTCTGCTCGTATTCAGCCGGAGTTTGAGCCCATTTACATGCTTACCTTCAGAAGACATGTTGCTATATTATTTGCCCTTCGAAATTGCTATAGACTGACATTTAAGCTGTATCGTGTATTCATGATTTGTTTGTTGTTAAGTTCAACCTATAAAACAAAAATAAAAACATTTAAAAAAATATATATATATATGTAATATTTTTTTATTTTATTATTTGTATATATAAATGTATACATTTCGTTTGAATTAGGTATTGGACTGTTTTGGGGGCTTAAAAAGAGGGATCTGGAGGAAAATAAGTTGAAGCGTTGGAGGGGTATGTTATTATGGGACACCGATGATGAATTGTAGAATGGCGTGGCCGGCATGTTTGAGGTATTGTAGTGGGTTGATGAGAGGGGATTGTGGTAGTGTGTGAAGGAGTGGAGGAAGTAGAAAGTTTCAGATTCAGTGGGGCTGAGGTTTTTCCATTTCAGCCTTTGTGGGTAGTGATTGTTGGGAGATGGACATGGCTTGAAGATTTGACAAGCAAAGTATTTTTTTAGTACTTCTGTGGGTCAGGGGGGAACGCAGACCCATCCAGATCCTGCGGCACAGGGGTGCCCCTCAACCCATCTGGTTCCCTATCCCATCAGGGGGGCCCATTCAGCTGAAGGCCAATGAATATCTGTGATATATGAGAGACTGAGGGCCCCCTCTTCACATTCTGCAAAGGGGCCCTTTTATTTTGCGTATCACCACTGCTTTGGATGTTAGGTGCTAGGGCAAATGCTAGAAAACAGGAAGGACATTTTTCAAGGCCAGGTGAGTTACCTGAGAACTGGGTGGCATGGCTTTCTTAGATTTGGCGGTTGTGGTTACTAACTCAGTGGAAAATGACAAACTGACTACTGGAGTGGTGGAAAGAGCAAAAAAGGCGTGGGGTAGTCAGAGAAATTTAAGTAAGGTGATAAAGGGCTTGCTGGGAGTATTGCAGGAGCATGAATGGGCTTGATTTGGGTGTATTATCGACAGAATGGTTTTGGAAGGATGATAAAAGCCAGTCATTTGGGCTTCAGAAGGGCTTCAGATGGGAGAGAAGAGTTTTTCTAGGCTGACAGGTTGGTGTGTTTAGGGTTATAGTCATGCTAGAATAGGCATGGACCAGAGGAGTGGGCAGTGTCGGGGTTGGTACAGGGATCTATGCATGGGTTAGTATTCCACTTTTAACGTGGAACAGAGGGAAGGTGATAGGATAGAATATTTTCAGTCTCAGATGGGCCAGACTTGGTGCAGAGTTAAGGGTTTCGGGGATAAAAGGGATTAGGTGGGGGTTTCAAGGTTGGTAATATGGGAGGAAAGTCTTGGGGAAGAAAGTAGCATCTGAATCCTGCAGTGTTTAATCCCAGAGAGGTATGTTAGAGTTGTCGAGGAGCAGTGATATGTTTATTAGTAGATGGAAGGTAGGGTATGTGGTGGGCGTGAAATTTGCATGATCATCCTCCACCATTCCATGTATATCTTTTAGTGAGATAGACAGCGCAGCACAACTGATTCAGGAGCAGTGGTCAATTGTTGCTTCAGTTGAGCATCAAAACAGGATGGGAGAAAAAGACCTAAGAGACAGTTTGGGCAGAGTGCTGGAGTAAAGGTAGATCGGTGGGGAAAGAAAGATAGGGTTCTTGATTATATTTGCCAACCTTGATTGATGTTGCAGGAAAGATAGAGCTGTTTAAGTTATCAATATACATCAGAGGGATCAAAAAGTGTTTGTGTCAGTGGCAGATGTGTTATTTCTGTAGAGTATGAGAGGTATTTTTTGGAAGGCACACTCAGTGGGCAGGTAGATGGGTAGAGAGTTGACATCTGGGACTGGACGGGTTTAGAAGTGAGCGATGAAGCCTAAGCAGTAGTGAAGTTAAGAAATAGATCCATTGGAATAGAGGGTGGTCTGTGGAGGGATGGGGCCTTTAGAGGCTTATCTAAATATCAGAACTACATTAGAGGAGAAAAAAATTATGTTGGAAGTTCAGGGTATCTTTCAGCTTTAAGGAAGTGGTATTACCATTATAGTTGGGAGACCTCGATTGGTAGAGTGTACGGGGAAAGTTAATGAGCTAGAGGTAAAATGCGTAACCTCTACATCCATAGTGCTCCCAGTCGGGCACTATGCACATGTGTGGAAACGTGAATTTATCTATGTTAGCATAAGCTGCAGTCACTCGGTCTGTCGCACCCATTTTGTTTCTGTCGTTTCCATTTTGTGCTCCGCTGTTCACCTATTCACCTTGCTTGCGCTCATAAGTATTGAACTGACCCATCTGACCTGGCCTATCTGATGTACGTGCTGGGAGCTGCAACTGCCGGTGCGCCCATCCCAGATGTTATCGAATGAATGCTTATTGCCACTATAAACATTCCCTGCTCCCTCTCCTTATTTCCTGACCACCTGGTCCCTAATCTTCTTCTACCTGCCTGCAGCTATAGCCGCGCTTAAACTCGTTATTTCTAGTTTTCTGCTCATGCGATTTCATTGTAACAAACAGTATAAAAAGGTGATGGTTTTTGTATTCTGTGTACCTCCTCCTACAACACTCTAGGGTGTTGCTCGTACGCGGTCCCGCTCATGAGTGGCTAATAAACTTGGTTTGTTTTACTTCACTCCAGTGCCGATCTCTCTTTTGTTAGTCTTTGGACCTGTGGACGAGAGGGTGACCCTGCACCAGTGTACCCACCTGGGGGTACATTTTCCACAATTGGCGACCAGCACGTGGGGCCCCATCAGAGACGCGGCCGTCCGAAGGAGTGGTCTCGATGGAAGATCGAAATCATCACTGAGGGGCGCACTGCATGAGAAGGCCCTTGTCCTGCAGCCGACATGAATCTTCCGGTTTTCCTGACTTGACCCTCCTGGTGGTGGCCGGTCTCGACTGGGGCTTCTTTGGCGAGTTTTGCAGTGACCATTAGGTCAACCAGAGATCGGCAGGTGGGAGTTGAAGACTTCTGTTTGGTAAGGTCGCTGATGCGGCACACTTGATTGTCTGGTTTGATTTTGGTATTCATTCTTTGCAAAGACTGAAGGCAGGTAATGTGGGGATCTTTCTCCTTTTGAAATTCGTTTGGATAGTAATATTTTACATATATTTGTAAAACATGCCTGCTCTTAGCAAGTTTCGTAAGTGGTGCTGCTGTTGCAGTACAAGAAATGGTTTGGAACAAAGTCAGCCGGCTCCTCCAGAGGGGACGCCGAATAGGGATATGTATGTAAAATATGGTATTTGTCCCATAATGTATGGCTCATTGTGGAACAAATACACGAAGAAAGAACCCGATCTACAGTGGCCAGTGAATGGGTCATTTGATTTTAAGAAGGTTCACTATGTAGAACACTGTTTGTTTAAAAGGAAGAGTAGACAGGATATGTTTGATAGTTTGCGTATGTGGGATAAGGAAGTGCGAGAGAGAGAGAGGAAAGCGGAAGCTATAGCACAGAAAGAACAGCGGAAAACGATATATCAGAAATGTATTGAATTAAGAGATAAAGAAATGCAGGAAGGGATAGAGGAGGAAGAGAGAGAACGTCGATTGCAGGTGAATGGCCAGTACCCTATTAGACGTCCCATTTATCCAATACTTAATAAGCCTCATGATGATTCTATCTTATTAGAGCGACCCCCACCCCCGTATAAATCTTCTGATCCGAGTGTCCCTGAGGAAGGTACTTCAGATGAGGAAATCCATCCCTCAAAAGAGGTGGACAAAGATAAGCAACTCATACGACAGACTCGCTCTACTCTGTCTAGCGAAGAGAAAGATAAATTGAAGGGCAGTGCTACAGAGGAATCTCTTCCGACTACTACAGCGACGCTCCTCACAAATACAGTTCAGACTTGGGAAGACGCAAAACAGTTATATTTTTTAGAAAAATTCTGCTGGGATATAATATATAATTGGCGACATGTCTCTGATGAAACAGAACCAAAGGACTTGAATGCAGATTATACGCAATTAGGAGATGGGACTTACCCTTTTAAAAACATACCTGACCCAATTAGACGGGCGGTTAAACTACGGGATGATACATTAAAAATGCAAAGGGAACAAGAATTAGCTAAAAAGCAGCATAAAAGCGTAGAAATAGAAGAGTCTCAGACAGAGAATGCAGATGTCCCAGTGGATGCGAACAATCCTAGTAGTAGTACGCTTGCTATGAAACCAATGCGTGAAGCCGTACCTCTGTATGTTCCCCCGAAGGGTGCGGGAACAAGTGATGATAAGGGTTCCGATGATGCAAAGGGATACTTTTTATATAATTGGGTCTACACTCCTTGGAGTAGAGCAGATGGTATGGCCCTTAAGGCTGCCTTGCCCGACCCCCGGAAAAATCCAGCCGCCTTCTATGAGGAGGTGGAGGGAGCCATCAGTTCTTGCACTATGACCTTAGCAGATATAGATATGTTCTTTGGGCTTATTTTGCCCCCTGATATGTGGAGAACTATATGTAAAACTAATGATGCTGCGGCATTAGGTGAAATTTGGCAACGATTAGAAGAAATAGATGCGAATAGGACACCTGCCCAGAAGCCCCTACAGGAGATATTAGATCTTCCTAAAGCTATTGTGACTAAATTAAAGACTCTCATACCCCCTAAGAAAATAGATTGGACTATGTTAGCGTTCTGTAAACAGAAAAAGGATGAGTCAGTTTCTGATTTCTTTTCCAGATTTGAGGAGACATTCCATGACTTTAGTGGCCAGTCTCTGGCCGATGAGACGGGTAAACATCTGTTTGTTGATAAATTTGTTGCTAATATGTTACCAGAAATAGCTAGTCGCCTTAAGGCCAGTGAAAGTTCTTGGGCTACGTCCTCCCCAGTCTCCCTTTTGACAATGGCACAATATTATGAGCGACAGGAACAAGAAGCGAAGGGAAGGGAGGATAAAAAGGTTAAGGATTTAAAAACAAAGGTTATGATGGCTCAAGCGTATGGTCCACCATTTAGGAGAGGTGGAGGGGGCGCACGTACAATGCATGCACCAGGAGCGCTCCCTCTCCTTCGGGCCAATTTGTCTCCTGACCAGTGTGCCTATTGCAAAGAGACCGGGCACTGGCGTTCTGAGTGCCCCCTTTTGCAAGGCCAACAATATCAGCGGGGAAGGGGAAGTATGAGAGGGCGCCCAGGGAATGTAGGGAGCAGGGGTGGTGCAGGTGCTCGTCCCCGGTTTGAGGCAGTTGAACAAGGACCGAATTACCCTAATGCTTTTGACAAACGACATCAGTACCAAATGACTGACTATTCTGCTGATACACCTACAGATTCCAATTATGCATAGGGATGCCTAGGGCAGGGTGTGGGACCGGTTAAGGTGCCAGTAGATCAAATGGGTCCCTATGTTGACGCAAATGTCTTGGGATCTACTGATCGGTTTCTGGTTGATACAGGGGCTACCCGTAGTGCCCTGTCTAAAAGACTGGTTCCTAGGGCTCCCCTGTCTGGCACAATGATAACATCGATAGGGTTCGATGGAACGCCTACACCTAGCCCACTATCACAGCCACTCGAATTCGGACTAGATAAATTCACTACAGCATGTCCATTCTTGCTCTCCCCTAACACTCCAGATAACATTGTAGGTATCGATATGCTTAAATATTTTCGTGCTACAATACGCTGTTCCCCGGAAGGTGTACGTGTTATCCTTAATGACAATTATCCGACAGTTGATAGATCTTGCCTTATCAATGAGGACATCGCTCTGGCGTCCCTGCCTTGCACCCTGTGGGCTGGATCATATACTGATGTGGGTCAAATGGTTATTCCACCCGTACAAATTCAAGTGAGAGAAGGTGCCTCATTGCCTCGTTTTCCCCAATACAAGATATCTCGGGAGGGCGAGGAGGCATTAGCAGGCATTGTCCAGGATTTGATTGAAGTAGGTGTAGTGGAAGAGGTTCCCTATAATACTTGCAATAGCCCTATCCTACCTATTCTTAAGAAGGACACTGACACTAAGATTTACAGGTTCATTATTGATTTGCGTGAGGTTAACAAAATTGTGGTGCCCCAATATCGTGTAGTTTCTGACATGACATAACCCTCCTCACTATGGTCCCTCCCACTGCCACCACATTCTCAGTCATTGATTTGAAAAACGCGTTCTTCTCAATACCTATTCACCCTGAAAGCCGTTACCTATTTGGGTTCACACTGAAAAACAGATCATTCCGGTTCTGCAGAGCTCCACAGGGCTATACAGAAAGTCCCAGTATCTACAGTCAAGCATTAAAAAGACAACTTGATTCCTTTCCCGTACCAAAAGGGGTAGCTCTAATTCAATATGTTGACAACATTTTACTTGCCGCTGACACTCCTGAGCTATGTGAAGAAGGTACATTGCTGCTGTTATAATTTCTTGCATCACATAATCACAAAGTCTCTAGAAAGAAATTGCAATATTGTAGACAGCAGGTTACCTATTTAGGTCACCTCCTGTCTAAGGAGGGATGTGCGCTCACACCAGATCGCATTCGGACCATTCTAGACACCCATGTACCTCGTACTCAAAAGGATGTCCGAGCATTGATTGGCCTTACCTCTTTTTGTAGGCAGTGGATTCCCAGTTTTTCGCATATTATCAAACCTTTGTTAGCTCTTTTGACCAAAGACACCCCGATGCCTCTCCCATGGACTGCTGAGTGCCAGAGCGCCTTCCAGCAGTTACGCCAAGCCCTTTGTTCCGCACCAGTATTAGGTACCCCAGATTACACTAAATCTTTCACACTCTATGTACACGAAAGGGAAGGATGTGCCCTCTCGGTCTTAACACAGACACACAGTGATAAACAACGCCCATGTGCATATTTTTCAGCTGTCCTTGACCCAGTCGCTCGCGCGCTGCTTGGTTGTTTCCGAGCAGTAGCAGCAACGGCTGTATCTATACGCCAGAGTGAAGGAATAGTTTTGTCACACAAACTGCTTGTGTTAGTACCCCATTCAGTTGATGCCTTGTTGAACCAAACAAAGACGCAGCATTTGACTAGTGCTCACTTGACAGGATATGAATTGACACTTTTGGCCCCCCATATCACGCTAAAAAGATGCTTGACACTAAATCCTGCCACATTACTACCATTTCCATCCACTCAGCCTCAGTCACAGGAGTCACATGATTGTATATTTCTTACTGAAGAACAAACAAAGGGTCGCGTTGACCTGCAAGACACTCCCTTCTCCACTGTAGATGGGGAGTTGTGGGTTGATGGGTCCTGTTTGAAATTACCCGATGGCACCACATCTGCTGCCTATGCAATTACGACAATTTCATTCACAAAGTTGTGACACGAGACTTGCGTGTCACAAAGGAGTTGCACAGCTCCATGCACATTTGAATCCAATTTAGACTCGTACTCAGTAGTAAACTCTGGTTCATCCAATTTTTATTCAATGTTCTGTTCATGTTAATCCGTCACGTCACAGAAATAAAGTTCCAAATTTTCACACATACTAATTGCTCTCGAATTGCCCATCCGGGCCTATTCTCAGGCACGTGTAGAAACTTCATTGATCCATTATTTTATATCACCCAATGCATTTCGGTCTTGTTGACCTTCCTCAGGGGTATCTACAATTATTAAAAAAATTATTTAAAAATACATTCATCAACCCCATATCATTTACATATAACAATAATTCAACACTAACATATATTGTGCCTAAACCCCAAACTCTAAATTCATCCTTATTACGCGAATCACTGCTCCTGTACCTCCCCATTCATCTTTCCCCACGCAAATCCTGTACCTTCAACTTCTGTGCCCTCCTCATCCTTTGCCCAAAACATATCACCCGTCCCTCTATAGATCTAATCACCAATAACGCTCTCACGTTCAACCCATCGGTAACACCACCTATCTCGCTCTCCCCTGCTCCCCAGTTTGTACCTGTAATCATCTGCTGTTGTCTCAAACGGTGAAACCGCCTTCTAAAAACGCCATGTTCAAACCCCCGCTCTGCGAGGCATCCGGTTTTTAAGCCGAATGCTTATCTCCCACCTGTGTTCACTCCCACCACGTGACTCCCTCACTCCACCCTCCATAAGTTCCCAAACCAACAATGTTGAACTCCCCATCAATCCTTTCACAATATCCCCTAGTTGCCCCTGAATCAGTGCCCTTATCGTAAAAATAAATATACTGAATACATATGAAAATAAACTCCCCAAAACGATGCATTCTTTAAACAAATGTCCATAATAATATGATTAAACGTGTTCTTTTAATAACTTCTTTTGTTGGTAACTTTTTCGGAGAATCCATGACGTGACCTTGTTACTTTCCTTTTTCAACTTTCCTTCTCGTCTGGGGTGCTAACAGAGGTGGAACGGCGGTACTATGATTCATTGCAAAAAGTCTGCAGCACACCCTGGGGCAACCAGGGGAGTGCGAGATAGGTGGTGTTACCGATGGGTTGAACGCCAGCGTTATTGGTGATTAGATCTGTAGAGGGACGGGTGATATGTTTTGGGCAAAGGATGAGGAGGGCACAGAAGTTGAAGGTACAGGATTTGCGTGGGGAAAGATGAATGGGGAGGTACAGGAGCAGTTATTCGCGTAATAAGGATGAATTAAGAGTTTGGGGTTTAGGCACAATATATGTTAGTGTTGAATTATTGTTATATGTAAATGATATGGGGTTGATGAATGTATTTTCTAATAATTTTTTTAATAATTGTAGATACCCTTGAGGAAGGTCAACAAGACCGAAATGCATTGGGTGATATAAAATAACGGATCAATGAAGTTTCTACACGTGCCTGAGAATAGGCCCGGATGGGCAATTCGAGAGCAATTAGTATGTGTGAAAATTTGGAACTTTATTTCTGTGACGTGACGGATTAACATGAACAGAACATTGAATAAAAATTGGATGAACCCGAGTTTACTACTGAGTACGAGTCTAAATTGGATTCAAATGTGCATGGAGCTGTGCAACTCCTTTGTGACACGCAAGTCTCGTGTCACAACTTTGTGAATGAAATTGTCAGAATCGCGCACTAACAGGAACGGAGTGCACTTGGAGTGTATGCACGCTAAAATTGAGTAAAACGATAAGATTAACATTAAGGAGTAAACACAGGGTGTGCTGCAGACTTTTTGCAATGAAGCCTATGCAATTACGACTCTTCAGACAGTAGTCGAGGCAGCTCGCATCCCACAGAAATCAGCCCAAGCAGCCGAACTGATTGCACTAACAAGAGCATGTGAGCTTAGTACAGACCTGCTCGTCAATGTCTACACGGATAGCCAGTACGCGTTTGGGGTAGCGCACAACTTTGGCCGCTTATGGAAAGAACGCGGTTTTCTTACTTCACATGGAACACAGATAGTGCATGGAGAACTAGTGCACAATCTTCTTACTGCTTTGACTTATCCCAAGAAGATAGCTATTGTCAAGTGTAGCGCACACAAGAAGGTGACGGATAAAGTAGGAGCAGGTAATGCCTTCGCGGATCGCACAGCTCGTGAGACTGCAATGCAGCGAAGCACCACGCCTATGGATGTGGTTAAGTCACAAGCCGAACGTTGGCATGATGCTAGACAGGAAGTACTGGATATGCAACAATCTGCCTCCTTCGAGGAATTAGACCAATGGTCTAAGGAGGGAGCACTGGATGATGAGGGCTGTTGGAGGAGCAAAGATATGACTAAATGGAAGTTGCCTACTGCATACTTATACCCTCTGATTCATATGGCACATGGTCCAGCCCATGTCGGTGCATCCTCAGTAGCAAAACAGCTTATGCAAGTTTGGGACCATCCTGATATTGTGGGTACTGCTAAAAAGATAGTCCAGTCTTGCATGGTCTGCCTCCAGTATAATCCTGGAAAGGGAACACAGACTCCAATAGGAGGGTTTGCGACACCATCTGCACCTTTTGAGGTCCTTCAAATGGACTACATTCAGTTTGAGCGCTGTAATAACCTTAAATATGTCTTAGTAGTAGTCTGCGCCTTTAGCAAATGGGTGGAGGCATATGCTACCAAAGACAATACAGCCTTTACGACGGTGAAAATACTCCTAAAAGAGTTCTTCCCTCGATTCGGTGCCTGTCGGGTCCTATGGAGCGACAATGGACCTCATTTTATTGGATAGGTTGTAAACTATGTTATGAAAGGGCTAGGGGTCAAGCAGAAGTTCCATGCTGCTTTTCACCCACAGTCAGCAGGCTTGGTGGAGCGGTACAACGCCACACTGAAACTTAAATTGGCAAAAATACAGGCTTCCACTTCTTTGAAATGGCCTGATGCATTACCCTTGGCACTGCTTTCTATCAGATCGATACCTCATAGGCGCTCTGGGCTTACCCCATATGAGATTGTGTTTGGTAGGCCAATGAATGTTTGGGGGGTTCCTAAACCTCGCCCTATACATGATGTGCCACACACATTGATGAGTGATTACCTGTCTCAGTTGACTGACAGTTTGCTTTCCATCCATCAGCAGGTACGAGAAGCTCTCCCGGATAAGTCGCAAGGTGATGGACATGACTTGCGCCCAGGGGATTTCGTGATGGTCAAGATATTCCAGCGAACAAATTGTTTGGAACCTCGCTGGAGGGGCCCCGAGCAAGTCCTCCTCGCCACCCGAACTGAAGTCCGAATGACCAACAGGAAAAACTGGACCCATGCGAGCCACTGCAAGAAGGTGCCATACACCTTAGTGGACTCTGCTGTATTGGAGGATCATCGTGATATTTTGGTCACAGAGACAGGAAGAGCTGCATCGCCTGAAAGAGTTGAGGAAATCTTTCCGGATCACATGATCCCCGGTACATCCAGGTACCTACTCCGACCCAGGAAGAAAGGCACTCCAGTGCAAAACAAGATAGGTTGAGCCTTTGTCCTGAGTGGTTAAGTCTGATTACAAAGGGGGGTCTTCCTATTAGTGGTCGACTCGTCTCAAACTTAGTGAAGAAACCTATGCCCACTCAGGACTCTTAGGGCGCTACCCTCTTTTTTTTTTTGTTGTTTGCTGAAAAAAAATGAATCTGCCTAAGGAGAAGAAGGAGATTGCTACGACAATGTGTAATGGCTGTACAATTTGTATCCTTGGTCTCACTTTGACTGCTGCCATTGTCGCTACGGTAATGTGGGTAGTGGAGGAAGCAGCTCCTGGGGCTTCCTTCCTTAACATCACAGCTACAGCTACATCACCTACCACAAAGGACCACCATCATTTTGATTTGCCACAACATGAGCAGGGGTGCCGACAAACGCTAAGAAACAATTCATTTCTCCAAATGTTGCATCAGACACACCAACTGAGTAATGCTACTAACTGTTGGATTTGTGGCAAGATTCCTCCCCACCAGAGCACAAGAGGAATGCCATTGTCGCCATTGCCATTCTCTCACAATGGCTCCTGCCAAGCTTGGTTTGAGCTTCTATATGCTTCCAAGGTATTCAACCTCTCGAAAACATGGGACGTGGGCGGCCTCAACGCCAAACTGAATAAAATATGCTATCCCAATGAAGACAAGGACCCACAAGCGAAGGGGACCATCTTGGAAATGGAAGAATATAGTAGGGGAAATGCAGCAACGAAATATGTGTATCCAAACGCTAGGTCGTTTGGAGGAAACGGGCCACCTGTTATTTCTGTTGTTTCAACTACTGGTCCCCTCTGTGTACAGAGTAAAGGCAATGTATCAGTGGGCCACAGTAACTGTACTACAATGTTGCGGATGTCTACGAGGGGCCGAAGCAGCTTCCTTGCATCACGTCATACTTATTTTGTTTGTGGAGCTCAGGCATACTTCTTCCTACCTTCAGGTTGGTCCGGTACCTGTTATATAGCCTTTCTTCTACCACCTGTGTTTTTGGCTCCCCCAACATACCACCGAGACTTGCAATTATTCGATCACCACATTGGTAACAGGAGAAAACGTACTATCGATGTCTCTGTAGTTCATCAAACAGAGACCACGGGCAGATTTACAAGGCCCTTGCGCCACTTTTGGGTCATTTTTAACATGGGAAAAGTGACGCAAAAGTGGCGCAAGGGGCTTGTAAATAAGCCCCCACATGGGAGCAGTATACAGACTTCAATAAAGGATTCTTTTTCTTCGTTGGCCCAGTACAAAACAGCAAGCTTATTCGTCGCCTCACCCGTACAATGGAAGCAGTGATTAATCAGACAATTGCGGCCTTGGGAAATTTGACAGAAGAACAAGCATCAATCCGCATGGTTGCTTTGCAGAATAGACTTGTTTTGGACGTTATTTTGGCTGACCGGGGCGGAGCATGCCGTGCCATCGGATCCAGCTGCTGTGTCTACATTCCAGATAATTCACCGTCTGTTTATGAGGCCATTTCCAAGCTACACAAGATAGCAACCGAAATACATCAGGACCCAGGAACGTGGACTTGGACTGGGTGGTTTTGGGGCTTACTTTCCACCTGGGGTCTGAAAGTATTAACAGTACTGTTTATGTTTATAGCTATTATTTTCTCTTGCTGTTTGTGTGTTTATTGCGGACCAATGCTCTGTTCTCTCTGTACTTCTGCCTGTACTGCCTGTATACCGACTAAAGTGAAAATGCAAGATGCAAACGCCCGCTTAGCGGTGGAACGAGAAATACACGGACTTATGGCAATAGATGTTGAGGACATATGAAATGTCCCTTTGAAGGAACAAGGACTGTCTTAGCTTATGCTAAAAGGGTCGACTGTGGAAACGTGAATTTATCTATGTTAGCATAAGCTGCAGTCACTCGGTCTGTCGCACCCATTTTGTTTCTGTTGTTTCCATTTTGTGCTCCGCTGTTCACCTATTCACCTTGCTTGCGCTCATAAGTATCGAACTGACCCATCTGACCTGGCCTATCTGATGTACGTGCTGGGAGCTACAACTGCCGGTGCGCCCATCCCAGATGTTATCGAATGAATGCTTATTGCCACCATAAACATTCCCTGCTCCCCCTCCTTATTTCCTGACCACCTGGTCCCTAATCTTCTTCTACCTGCCTGCAGCTATTGCCGCGCTTAAACTCGTTATTTCTAGTTTTCTGCTCAGGCGATTTCATTGTAACAAACAGTATAAAAAGGTGATGGTTTTTGTATTCTGTGTACCCCATCCTACAACACTCTAGGGTGTTGCTGGGACGCAGTCCCGCTCATGAGTGGTTAATAAACTTGGTTTGTTTTACTTCACTCCAGTGCCGATCTCTCTTTTGTTAGTCTTCGGACCCGTGGATGAGAGGGTGACCCTGCACCAGTATACCCACCTGGGGGTACATTTTCCACACATGGAGGTCCCATCTTTTGGCCAATCACTGGAGTAGCAACTGCTGTGTGCTGCTCCAGTGACTCCTTCTTGTCTCAACCCTGTGGGTCAGAGCAGGAGACTCTCCTGCACTGACCCAGGGTGTTTGACTCTAGTGTCAATGACAGGATTGCAGCAGTGATGCGATCATATTGCTGGCAGGTTGGCACCCAGGAAGCCATTTCCTGGTTTCCCTGGGAGCATGGAGGGGGCTGAAAACAGCCCTAATCTCTGTGCTTCCAGGGAATTGTACCTGAAGGGAAGTGTTGTAAGGTTCCGGAATCCAGAATTACAGTTGACCCTGGTTTGATCTGTACCTGTCACGGGCACTAGGCCTAGTCACAAGCATGTGAACTATTAGTCAAGGTAAGGAGAATTGTTGCGGAGCAAGATGATAATGATTTGTTGCTAGAAAGTATAACGAAGGCAAAGGTTGTGGAGAAATTAATGCTATAGATAATTTTAATACATAAGCCTAATGGTAATAAGTTATTTTATTCTTGGCTTCACTTCACTTATAGTTCACGTGTGTCAGTACTTCAAGGATAACCTACACACGTGTGCTATATTTCACTGAGTGTGTTGATCTGAATTTGAATGTTATGCTTATCAGATTAGGCTTAATTTTCCCCTTTCTTTGTTTGTTTTTTCCCTCGTACTATTTTTCTTTGTTGTCCATGCTTACATTGAAGCCTTGAAAAATCCCTAGGCCTACGCGCCAACGTAGGGCAAAACACATGTCGGCTGAGTTTCTGTAACCAACTGCAAGCAGACACCTACATGCAGCAAAACATGTATATGAAAAGAAATATATATGAAAGAGAAAACTTGGTTTCTTACTAACCCTTTCGGTGCTCATGACGGAATGGTTCCGTCTTGAGCACCAGTGCTCCTGTGCTCATGACGGAACCATCCCATCATGAGTACAGGGGCACTAAATCCCTCTGCTGCAGACAGCAGAGGGATTTCCTTTTTTTTTTGTTGGCCTCAGGAGGTGGGGAAGAGCTTCCCCAACCTCCAGAGGCCGTTTTTGCATTTCCAATGCAATGACGATCGCGCGCATGGTGCGCTGATGTCAATGCATTGAAAATGAAAATTAAACTTAGTTTCAGTTTCATTGTTTCGGTGCTTGTGGGGCTATCTCAGCCGCTCGAGCACCGAAACACTTGGGAGAAGTATTGTTGGAAAGGGGAGAGTCTCCCCTTTCCAATGGTATCCTTCCCTAGTTGATCTCTGCTTGGGGACCGCCCCAGGAGGGCGATCCCGAAGCAGGGATCCACCCATTAGCCACCAGGGAGGGGGGGAGCAGCCCCTTGTGCAAGAGCCTTTACTCCCCCATTACATTTTGCCACAGACAGTCTTTCTGCCCCCCCCCCCCGGGGGGCAGATGGGGACAGTAGCCCCCAATCTCCCCCCGGGGGCAGAAAGCACCCTAGACACCAGGGATTATTTTTTTATAGGCCAGGGGTGGGGGCTGCCCAGAATGGGCATGCCAATGCCCCCACCCTACCCCCCCAAAGAAGGCAAAATACTTGTTGCCCCCCCAGGAGGCAGATGGGGCAATAGCCCCTGATCCACCTCCGGGGGGGCAGAAAGCCCTCTAGGCACCAGGGATTTTTTTTTTATACGTAGGGGTAGGGGCTGCCCAGAATGGGCATGCCAATGCCCCACCCCAAAAACATTGTCAGTCTTTCTGCCCCCCCGGGAGGCAGATGGGGGAAATAGCCCCTTATCTGCCCCCTCGGGGGCAGAAAGCCCACTAGGCACCAGGGATACATTTTTTTCAAAATTCAGGGGTGAGGGCTGCCCAGAATGGGTATGCCAATGCCCCCCCCCCACAAAAGATGCCACGGTCTTTCTGACCCCACCATGAGGCAGATGGAGGCAGTAGCCCCTGATCTACCCCTGGGGGGGCAGAGAGCCCACTAGGCGCCAGCGATTATGCTGGCTTTTTAATACGTAGGGGTGGGGGTTGCCCAGAATGGGCATCCCAATGCCCCAATCCCCCCCAAAAAATAGCCACCGTCTTTCTGCCCCCCATGGGGGCATATCGGGGCAATAGCCCCCAATCCCTCCCCTCCCTAGGGCAGTAGAAAGCCCACTAGGCACTGACTTTTTTTCGGAATGTGCCTACCTGTGGATTTTGGGTCCTAGGTCAGCCGGCACCTAGGGAAACATAGCAAACCTGTATATTTTTTAAAACTAGACACCAAGGGGAATCCAGGATGGGGTGACTTGTGTGCCTCTCACCAGGTTGGTTCTGTTACCCAGAATCCCTTGCAAATCTCAAACTTAGTTAAAGAAACACATTTTCCTCACATTTCTGTTATGGAAAGTTTTGGAATCTAAGGGGAGCAACAAACTTCCACCAACCAAGCATTCTCCCAAGACTCCCGATAAAAATGGTACCACACTTGTGTGGGTAGGCCTAGTGCCAGCAACAGGAAACAGCCCAAAACACAACTGGGCACATCACATATTTCCAGTGAAAACTGACCCTTTTTTGGCAATGTGCCTAGCTGTGGATTTTGCGCCCTAGCTCAGCCGGCACCTGAGGAAACCTAGCAAACCTATACATTTTTTAAAACTAGACACCTAGGGGAATCAAGGATGTGGTGACTTGTGTGGCTCTCACTAGGTTCTGTTACCCAGAATCCCTTGCAAACCTCAAACTTTTAAACAAATTTTCCTCACATTTCTGTGATGGAAAGTTCTGGAATCTGCGCAGATCTACAAACTTCCACCCACCCAGCATTCCCCAAGTCTCCCGATAAAAATGGTACCTCACTTGTTTGGGCAGGCCTACTACCCGCAACAGGAAACATCCCAAAATGCAACGTGGACACACCACATTTTTACAGTGAATACTGACCATTTTTTTGCAAAGTGCCTAGCTGGAGATTTTGAACCCTAGCTCTGCCGGCACCTAGGGAAACCGAGCAAGCCTATACATTTTTTAAAACTAGACACCCAGGGGAAAACAGGATGGGGTGACTTGTCTGGCTCTCACCAGGTTCTGTTACTTAGAATCCCTTTCAAACCTCAAACTTTGTAAAAAACAAAACAAATTTTCTCCACATTTCCGTGATGGAATCTGCGTGGGGCCACATACTTCCACCCACCCTGCATTCTCCAAAGTCTCCTGATAAAAATGGTACCTCACTCGTGTGGGTGGGCCAAGTTCCCGCAACAGACAAGGGCCCAAAACGTATATGGCTTGTGTGGATCCCCCAAAGTTTCCCTACCCAGAATTTCCTGCAAACCTCAAATTTAGCTGAAAAAAAATCACATTTTCCTCACTTTTCTGTGTGGGAAAGTGGTGGGATCACCGTGCTGACACAAATTTCCTACCACCTTGCGTTCCCCAGGTCTCCCGATAAAAATGGTACCTCACTACTCCGGAGAACAAGGGGAACGCTGGGTGGTAAGACATGTGTGCCGGCATGGTGATCCCACACAAAAAATGTGTGGAAAAGGTGATTTTTTTCAGCTAAATTTGAGGTTTGCAGGGGATTCTGGGTAGGAAAAAGTTGGGGGATCCATGCAAGCCATACTTCACTGGACTCCCCAGGGTGTCTAGTTTTCAGAAATGTGTGGGTTTGGTAGTTTTCCCTAGATGCCCGCTGAGCCCGGGCCCAAAAACCCAGGCGCCCCCCCCCTGCAAAACCAGGTCGCTTTATGATAGGTAATTTTGAAGTCTCCACAATAAGTTTAGGGCCCTTGCCTGTCGCGTGTACTTGATCCGCCCACACGAGTGAGGTGCCATTTTTAGCAGAGACCTGGGGGAACGCTGGGTGGTAGGAAATTTGCGTCACCCCTACAACTTTCCCACACAAAAATTTGAGAAAAATTTGATTTTTTCAGCAAAATGTGAGGTTTGCAGGGGATTCTGGGTAGGGAAACATTGGGGGATCCACGCAAGCCATACCTCACTGGACGCCCCAGGGTGTCTAGTTTTCAGAAATGTGTGGGTTTGGTAGGTTTCCTGTAGGAAAGTAGGATCTCCTTCTTATGGTTACCCCCACTTTTTGCTTGATGTTACACTGTTTTTGACTAGTCTGACTGGGATCCTGCTAATCAGGACCCCAGTCTATCTGCTTTCTCCCTAAAATGTTATGACATGAACTTAGGTACACTCCAGATTGGATACTGGGGTACCCTTATCAGTCCCTAGTATATGGTACCCATGTACCCAGGGCATAGGTACCCCAGAGGCCTCCCATGGGCTGAAGCATGTATTATGCCACCCATTAGAGGCCATGCAAAATGGAACTACAGGCCTGCCATTGCAGCCTGTGTAAGATGGTGCATACACCACTTACGATAGATATAGGTTTACTATATCTATAGGTCACTACACTTAAAACCTATAAGTCACCCCTATAGCAGGCCTTGACAATCCTGAAGGCAGGGTGCTGGGTTTTACGTGAGAGGGTGCCCCTGCATGAGCACAGCCCCTCTGCAGCCTTCGGAGACCATTCTCCCGGGTTGTCTGTGACACAGCCAGACATATAGGTAGAGGTGCATTATAACCTTGCGGTAAATGCTATCTCGAAAACGGCTGAAACAAAACATGTTGTGTTTGGTATCAAACACCTTGGAATCATACCTCAACACCGGTAACTGGTGTGGGAGGTATGATTCCACCCCTCAGAAGCAAGCTTCGTGGGTCCCTGGTCTTCCCGGTACCAGCCTTCTCGACCCGGACAGCACAAAATGGATGCTGGCGACCAGAGACACATTTCGGCCCTCCTGCTGCTGAGCCAAGCTCGAGTCGAGAAAGGCAGCACAAGAGGCATCCTGTCACAGGGAGGTGTGACCACCTCCCAGACAGGATTTAATGTATTGGAGCTGGGTGGGGGCACTGCCTAAGTGCCTGAAAGTCTGCACGAGGGGCACACTTGGTGTCCCTGTGAATAGTCCAGCTCAAACTAGTTCTTGGAGCCGTTGGCTCCTGCTCTGGCGCGAAACTGGACAAAGGACATGGGTGTAACCACCCCACTGTCCTGACCCTCCCCTGGGAGGGTCCCCTGAATCTGTCCAACCCTCTCCCGTGGGTACAAAAGGGCTTACCTGGCTGTAGGACCCTAGATTCGACGTGGACAAGATTCTGAACAAGAAACCACTGACCTTCGACCGTCTGGACACTCTGGACTTCGCTGGACTTCGACTGGGCCCAACTTCGTCTCCCTCTCCGTCCAAAGCATCGTCTGTGCCCGTGCTCCATACAGACTCTGTGTAGGACCTGTGGAGCATCAAGGACAACTGAAGTATCTCCCTTGGGGTGAAGGAGTCACTCCCCTGCATTTGTAGGCACCATAATGCAACTGACCAGTCTGCTGATCCTGAGCTCCTGCGGACTCCGAAGGCTTCAGCAACACAGGAGGTGGGTTCCTAAGTTCCCTGAGATCAAGCTGCCCTCTCACCATGTTTGAGGCCAGTATCCCTTGTGGGGACCGCATAACCTGAACCCCTGCTCATCACGTATTTTTGCAATTGCTTATGCTTGTTGGTCTTCCCCAACATTGTGCATTGGGCTGTCAATAGCCCCAACCTCTGTGCACATTTTGTGCAAAGGACTCAGGCCTCCTCGCACTCTGTGCCCTGCAAGCTGTGACTTTGTGAAACTGCTAGATGTCCCCACGCGACTCCTGTACCTTCGGCCTGTGGGTCCACTTGAGGGGCAATCCTGATTTTCTTGGGCTCCCCTGGTTGCTCCAGACCTGCCCTGACTCCCCTTGCTGTGGTGAGTCCTCTGGTCCTTGCTGGGCCAGACTCTAACCTTCTTTGACCTTCTTTGTGGATTGCCGTTGCCAAGGCTTGTTGGTGCTCCCGCCGGACACCGACCCCTCAGCACTCGACATCCTTTGTGGGACAGCTTGTATCTGGCTCCTGGTCATCCTCAACATCTCCTGGTCCCTGCAGCGGTAGAGTCAAGGTCTCCTTCTTCACACCTGAAGCACCCAACATTGGTGGGCATTCATCTACCGAGCCCCTGGTCACTTCTGAGTGACCCAGACTCTGTCCCCTCTGCTTTCAGGTTCCTTCCATCAAGAATCCACCTGCGTATTCCACCGGACACTTTTCTTCTTTCCAGCAGTGGCATTTCTTCGAAGACTCCCATTGAGAACGACATCGGTTTCCGACGCCAATTCAGACTTATGCACCTGGCTTCCCTGGGATAGGTAACTCTGGTACTTCGGTATCCACGGGTGGGGTGGCTCTCCAACCTTCTATGTTCCAAAGCGTTTCCTCGTAATCCACTGGGAAGGTTCCTTTAACTTTAAAACTGCAACCGCGACTCTCCCATTGAATTGTACGTAGCACGCTGTCGTGTTCTCACACTGCACCCGTCCTCTGTGGGGTCCCTACTTACTCACCTTGGGTAGACATTGTCTTGACTCGAGTCATGGTTCTTATACCACTATTTTAGTATATGGTTTGGTCTCCCCCGGGAGCCCACTGTGTATTAGTGCTACTTACGATTGTTTCTGTGCTACAGTATTGTGTGCTTTGTGTTTATCTGCGTGTAGCAGATACTGTGAGGTATTTAAGGTGTTATAATAATAAATATATATTCTTATAACTACTGTGTGGTTCTCCTTTCATTTAACCAATACAATAAGATTGCATTCTGGTAAAACAAGCTGCTTAACATTCCTTCAAGACTGAGCCTGAAGGCTGCTCTCCACAGCTACCACTTGGATATCTTTCTAAGGGTAACTTTGACCTCTTAAATCAGCAATAGGGTTGTTTGGACTGGTGCAAGGTGTCCACTTTAATTAGTGGACAGCATATACCAGGCCAACTTCTCACATTTCCCTAGATGGCCGCTGAGCCCGGGGCCAAAAACCCAGGTGCCCGCCCCCCCCTGCAAAACCAGGTTGTTTTATGAAAGGTAATTGTGAAGTCTCCACAATACGTTTAGGGCCCTTGCCTGCCCCGGGTACTTGACCCACCCACACGAGTGAGGTACAATTTTTATCGGGAGACTTTGGAGAATGCGGGTTGGGTGGATGTTTGTGGACCCACGCAGATTCCAGAACTTTCCATCAGAGAAATGTGGAGAAAATGTGTTTTTTTTTCTAAGTTTGAGGTTTGCAAGGGATTCTGGGTAACAAAACCTGGTGAGAGCCAGACAAGTCACCCCATCCTGGCTTCCCCTGGGTGTCTAGTTTTCAAAAATGTATAGGTTTGCTAGGTTTCCCTTGCTGCCGGCAGAGCTAGGGTTCAATCTCTACAGCTAGGCACTTTGCCAAAAAAGGGTCAGTTTTCACTGTAAAAATGTGGTGTGTACACATTGCGTTTTGGCCCGTTCGTGTTGCGGGCACTAGGCATGCCCACACCAGTGAAGTACTATTTTTATCGGAAGACTTTGGGGAATGCGGGGTGTGTGGAATTTTGTCTATCCACGCAGATTCCAGAACTTTCCATCACAGAAATGTGAGGAAAATGTGTTTTTTGTTACAAAGTTTGAGGTTTGCAAGGGATTCTGGGTAACAGAACCTGGTGAGAGCCAGACAAGTCACCCCATCCTAGATTCCCCTGGATGCCTAGTTTTCAAAAAATGTATAGGTTTGCTAGGTTTCCCTAGGTCCCGGCAGAGCTAGGGTTCAAAATCTACAGCTAGGCACTTTGCAAAAAAAGGGTCAGTTTTCACTGGAAAAATGTTGTATGTCCATGTTGCGTTTTGGGACGTTTCCTGTCGCAGGCACTAGGCCTACCCACACAAGTGAGATACCATTTTTATCGGAAGACTTTGGGAAATACGGGGTGGGTTGAATTTTGTGGATCCACGCGGATTCCAGAACTTTCCATCACAGAAATGTGAGGAAAATGTGTTTTTTTGACAAAGTTTGAGGTTTGCAATGGATTCCGGGTAACAGAACCTGGTGAGAGCCAGACCAGTCACCCCATCCTGGATTCCCCTGGGTGTCTAGTTCTCAAAAATCTATAGGTGTGCTAGGTTTTCCTAGGTGCTGGCAGAGCTAGGGTTCAAAATCTACAGCTAGGCACTTTGCAAAAAAATGGTCAGTTTTCACTGTAAAAATGTGGTGTGTCCATGTTGCGTTTTGGGTTGTTTCCTGTGGGGGGCACTAGGCCTACCCACACAAGTGAGGTACCATTTTTATCGGAAGACTTTTGGGAATGCGGGGTTGATGGAATATTGTGGCTCCACAAAGATTCCAGAACTTTCCATCACAGAAATGTGAGGAAAATGTGTTTTGTTTGACAAAGTTTGAGGTTTGTAAGGGATTCTGTGTAACAGAACCTAGTGAGAGCCAGACAAGTCACCCCATCCTAGTTTCCTGTCATGGGCACTAGGCCTACCCACACAAGTGAGGTATCATTTTTATTGGGAGACTTAGGGGAACACATAATTGTAGAGCAACTGTTATTGCATATTGGCTTTCGATGCATTTCTGCCTTCCAAATGTAAGACAATGTGTATAAAATAAGTCACTTTGAAAAATGTCCTATGATTCACATGCTAGTATGGGTACCCACAATCTTGGAAATGTGCAAATAGCTACTGTTGCTAAACTCTATATTTTGGTCCCATTTCAGAAATACATAGGTGTCTTTTATACCTATTTTTCACTGTTTATATTTTCCCAAATGAATTGCTATATACCCGGTACACAATAAAAAACCATTGCAAGACGCTGCTCACTTATTGGCTCCGGGTTCATCGGGTTCTTGGTGAACCTACAAGTCCTATATAACCCCACAACCAGAAGGGTCCAGCGGATGTAACGGTGTATTGTTTTAAAAAATCTCTCATACTTAGAAGAAGTTACAGGTGCAAACATTGGCACAAATGGCTGTTTCTTTCAACTCATTTTCAATTTTTCCTATTTTCAACTGTTAGTTTCTATTAAAAAAACCTTGAAGTATCTACACAAATGACCCCTTGCTGAATTCAGAATGTTATCTACTTTTCTGAAATGTATAGGTTTCCAGGATCCATTATTGCTTTCATACTCATTTCTACCATTAACTGGAAGGAGGTTGAAAGCACAAAAAATAGCAAAAATAGGCTAAGTCCCTGTAAAATGCCAAAACTGTCTAAAAAATTTTGTTGATACCATTTACATGTAAAAAACCAGAAGCTTTCATCTGCAGCACTTTTTTTGCCATTCCCCCCCAAAAAAAATAAAATTGCTGTATTTTGGCAAATTTCTGGGTCCCCTCCTGGGGAATCAACAAACCCTGGGTACCTTTAAAATCCCTATAATGTTGGAAGAAAAGGACGCAAATTTGGCGTGGATACCTTATGTGGTCTAAAAGTTACAGGGGCCTAAGCGCGAACTACCCCAAGTAGCCAAAAAAAGGCTTAGCACAGGGGGGAAAGGCCAAGCAGCGAAGGGGTTAATTGATTTTTGCCTATGTAGTTCACGTTTTGTATTTCATGATTTTCTTGAAGACCTCTTTTTGAATGTGGCAAATGCATCCTTTCACTTTACAATTAATATGTCTCTAGGTGAAAGGGCGTAAACTTAGTCAGATGTATTTCCCAACCACTGAATGAACCCTCTTTAAATAATAGGGTATTATAGGACTAAGTGATATAGCCAATAACGCTTCCTCTTTTACAAGTAGTTTTTCAGAAATGTGTGGGTATGGGTAGTTTCCATGAGTGATGGCTCAGCTAGAGCCCAAAATCTGCAGCTATCCACTCTTTAAAAAAACATTCATTTTTGCTAGGTGAAATGTGATGTCTCCAGATCTTGTTTTGGGGCGTTTTGTGTCTCAAGAATTAAGCCCAGTTACACAAGTGGGATACTGGTTTTATTGGGAGACTTGTAGGATCACAGAGTAGTAAAACATTTGTTATTATCAATTTGATTTCTCTCACTAAAATTAACCTCCTCCTCTGCAACTCTCAGATGGCTCCCCATGTCTCAGTCACTAATTATTTGGGCTGTACTGTCTCCGACCACAGTACCCTTAGGATGATGTTGGTGTAGGGCAGATGGCGTATACTGATACCTACATGGAAACTACACACCCAAGCGCTGCAGGATGCTGTGTTAAACTATAGGCATGCATATAGGCCACTACTTCGAAGACAATGAGGTACTGCATAAGATAGGGGGGGGTGGAGTGGGATGCATTTAAGGCAGTGATTTGGGCCTGTGTATCAAAACCACCTATGGCATGAAGGTTATGCTGTGTACTCAGATCCTGCAATTGTTACACAACATACAGGTGGTGGAGTGGGGAAGGTCTCTGGGAATGACCATGACATTGCAGGCTTCAGAGAGGCACATAAGGCTTTGGTGAATAAATTGGGGAGACTTAACTATGTGGCCTATGTGGCTAGACAGTATGTGCAGGGAGACAAGGCTTAGCACTTGGCCTGGCTCTTGCAGTCCGTAGCTCCCAGATCCCAGGTGGGTTCCATTAGGTCCCCAAAGAATAATCCTTAATACACAGGCGGACATTAATAGATTCTTTCTGAACTACTATAATTCCCTATATGAAGCATTGGAAAGGGTCGGAAACCCTCCTCTGCAGTCTTACATAGGCAGGCAACTGATTTCATGGCTCAATTCAATTCAACAGCATGTTCTTGATGACCTGCTCACGATTGATGAGATTTGGGCCAGGATAGACCAATTGGTACGCAGCACAACCCCAAGGACTGATGGTCTCCCGGGTGAGTTTTACTCTACATACAAGAAAGTTCTGGCTCCAAAACGCCCCAAACATATAGGACTGCCAAGAACATGGGGACCCTACATGCATCTATGAGGGAGGTGTTGATTGTGGTCCTCCATAAATGAGGCTGTGGCCCTTTGGAAGTGCGCTCAGCAAAAGAGGAGTAGGATGAGGAGGATGATATGGATGAGCATGATCAGCACCTGGATATCAGTCCTGAAATACAGCCTTCAGGTGATGGGGAGGACTCAGCTCCTGAGTTGGAAATCCCTGCCAGAGCAGTTAGGAGTTTAACCTTGCTTGGCCTGTCCCCAGAGGAGCTGGAGGACATAAAGGCAGTGAGGGAGTAAAAGCTACAAATGGTCAAGCTTAAAATGGAGGAGAAGTTGGCCCTGCAGAAAAAAGATTGACTTGTGAAAGGAGCCTCAGGGATCTGAACATAAGAGCCAGGCAAGCAGCGTCCAGCAACAATGGTGGCAGCTTACTTCCAGTGTCTGAAGGAGACAAAAAGATCTGCATCCCTAAGGTTCTGGTGCCCAACTATGGTAGGGGATGACAAGTGCCTTGCCACATATGAGGTAGCTTTAAAGATATACAAGATCAGAGGAGTAATGGGAGAGGGTAGCTTATGCCCCCAGTGGGGAGGGACACTCTACTTCTACTCCCACTGGAGGTAGAAGACCAGACAAGAAATGCTGCCATGAAAGCCATCCTTGTCACCAAGTTTGAACTCACCCCAGAAAAATACCACATCAGGTTCAGGGACAGTCAAAGGATGCAGAACTAATCTTGGGTGGATTTTCTTGTTTAAGCCATAGAGGCACTGAAAGGCTCAGTGAGGGGCGGCAAAGTTAAATATTATGATGGGCTGTACAACCTGATTCTGAGGGAGCACATGCTCAATACTTGTTTTATAGAGCTGCGCCAACACCTAGTGGACAGCAAACTGACTTACCACTGGAAGCTTGCTGAGGAGGCAGACCTCTGGTTCAGCACCAGAGTATCCAAGAAGGTACAGGGGAATGAACCCAAGAAGGGTGGTTCAGGTTCCCTTAGCTTAGTGAGGGGGAGGTTAAAGATTGCCCAGATGAGTCCCAGAGTAAGGCGAAGGAAAGGGTTCCGAAGTCCCTTCTGAGAAACAGGAGGGTGGTTCTGGTGGACGGCCAGGGCGCCCCATTTCTAACCCAACTGCATTGCATGCTCCTAGTTAGGACACAAGCAGTGGACTCTGTCTGTCCTAAGAAACAACCCACTGGTGGGACCTCTACATAAGTGGCAAATGTGGCCAAAGGGATAAGAAGTCCCCAGGGGCATTTCATAGACAATGCCATGATCTCCCTCAGCTGAGAGATAGTCTCAAAGGATGAGCTTGCGGTCACTGAGGGTGGGAGTTTTCACTTCCACCAGGTGAAAGTGAATGAAATCCCTGTCACAGCTGTGAGGGACACTGGGGCTACCCATACCATGATAGTGGAAAGGCTAGTTTCTCCAGAGCTCTACACACGAAAGGTGTGTAAGGTAACTCAGGCACAGCGGCAGGACTTTTTCTGCCCCATGGCCTAAGTATCACTGGAGTGAGAGAACCGAGAGGGGCAGCTTCCCAGGGTGCCCTGTCAGCTCAGCTTTCTGGGGTTACCATTCCCAAGCTCAGGGAACATGAGGGGATGGAGGGACCGGGTGAGAAAGGGCTCACCTTCGGCCCCCCATTCAGCCTCAGGGTACAGACCCTGGGCTGAGAGGCCAGTCTCAGAAAATCACCCCTGGACTGGTGGGAGGTAGAGTAAAAGTAGGATGCCTAACATCCAGAGCCATTGCCCCCCACTCTGAGAAACCTCAGAGGTCAAAGAACCTACAGTAACACATAGGGAACTCCTTGCCAGCCCCAAGGCTGGGAGAGATTTCTACCCAATAACCCCACTTAAAGCTTCCGCCTGGAAGTGTGTGGCCCAGGGCCGGGCTCCTGACCCTAATGGCTGTCAGAGGACTCTCTGTTGGTTGCTGCCCTTATGGGCAGAATTGTCTTTGGGTTGGGGACAGACGTCTGATCCAAGGGTTGGAGTTGTCATACAGTTCATACTTTCTCTGTAAAACTGTGCATTTTTGAACAACATAAACTTCCAAACTGTGCGAGACTGAGTCCAAGCACACCATCAGGATATGTGGGCCATGGTCCTGGCTAGCTCACAGTGCACCATATGTCCCAATAACCTAGCAAGGTAACAGGTGGTATGTGCAAGCTCAGAACATGACAACCTTGACTCCCTAAAGAAATTGTGGAAACAGATCTAAAGACCTTTCAATTGGTAACTCATGCATGCCCAAAGGGAAACACAAGAAATACTCAAATTGGCATTTCAAATATTTATTGAAGCAATAAGATTCTTGTGTAATATACACGTGCTGCAATTATCAATAGAAAGAAATAAAAAAGCGTAATCTGCATTACAATAATGGGAAAGAAAGTGAACAGTTCAATCATTGTGCTGTTACAGAGTTTATATGCTTGTATCTGAGTATAGTTATAGTTATGCTCCTACCTAGTGCTCCCTATTCTGGTGTGCCTAGGGTAGGTGAATCTGCCAGAAATTCCTGAGGGTGATCGAACTCCCCAGTTACCTGTGTGTATGTTTCATCTGGGAGCCCATCTTGGTGTAGAGCTGGGCACCATCCTTCTCAGGAGGTAAACAGTATTCGGCTGGGCTGGAATTCTGGCATGGTACGACCTCGATAGTGTTAGCAAGATGTTCCTCTAACTGGACAAAGGAGTAATGTCGTTTATATAATAAACTTCATTCATGTTGCTATGCTGAAGTCCCAGTCAGGCCGCCATTATTAATTCTATCCTTACAGAGCTGTTGCCGAGAGGACAATAACAAACAACAACATTTTGTGCAGTGAACTTAGCTCTTGTACAGAATGTTCAAGGCTCTGATAATATACCTACGAAGAAGTGTTAATGTAAAGAAAGTAATTTCAGAGAATATTATCCCATACAAATGTGTGTCAAGTGTCAACATTCAAGAAAGATTTCAACTGTAAATGTGAGCATGTAAAAAGGTGGTGTTTTTGCCTGGGCCTAATGTGACCACATAATAGAGTGGGCCACATAACTTTGTTGACCATGGTGGTATTATCTGCCTACTGGGATGCATCTGTGAGCAAGTTAAGGCTAGGTGCTGCACAGATGGGGTTCACAGATGAGGGAAAGGGTTCCCCATGATCAGTCCAGTGGCTTAGGAGATTGTCGACAGAGGGATCAACCTGAATTCAGAAAGACATAGAACTAAAAAGTGCTTCTTTAGTAGAGGGCCATTGTCCACATTCTGTCGCCTAAGCTTTAGGCTGGAGGTGGGTCGTGTTGGACTTGACCCTCTCTGCAGGGTCACTCCAAACTTTTTGCCTTTACACTTCACTTTTATTTGCTGAATTTGTTTTTGTTGGCCTTAGGACTCTGTGCACTTTACCCCTGCAAACCTGTGTTAAAGTGCTTGTGCCCTTTCTTCTTAACTTGGCAGAATTGGCTTACACCCAATTGGTATATTTAATTTATTTGTAAGTCCCTGGTAAAGTGATACTACATGTGCCCAGAGACTGTAAATTAAATGCTACTGTTGGGCCTGCGGCACTGATTTTGCCACGCACTTAAGTAACCCATTAAACATGTCTCAGGCATGCTATTGCAGCCTGTGTGTGCAGTTTTAAACTGCCATTTCGACCTGGCACAATAAACCTTTTGCCAGGCCCAACCCTTCCTTTTCAATACACATAAATCACCCCCAGGGTAGGCCCTGATCGGTCCAGAGGGCAGGGTGCAGGCATTTAAAAAATTGGATATGTATTTTAAGTTTTGCATGTCCTGGTAGTGAAAAACTCTTACATCCATTTTTTCATTACTGCCTCACCTACCTCGTCCATAGGATAACATTGGGTTACCTTATTACATTTAATAAGTAATAACTTTCAATTGTGAGCAGGTAGACAGATTGAATTTGGTGTCTATAGAATTGTATAATTAAAGCATAATTTTAAAGTCAGATTTTTAATCATAGTTCTGAAAATGGAAATTCTAGAAAGTCAGCATTTTCTTGACCTAACCATTTGACATCTGCAGCCTGATCCTGGGTCACATGACTAGGTACAGCTGGCAGTTGGTCTTTGGGTATTGCTCCTAGACACTGTGACAAAGGTAAGATGGGTGTTGACAGGATGGGCGACTCTTAGTTAACGAGAGGGAAGAGCCGTCACCTACCACACTTGCACATCACAAACGTCTTGCCTGATCTGTTAGAAATGGGGGTCTCTGGCAAGGGTTTGCACCTTTGTCCAAGTAGGGACCCTTCCTTATAGTCAGGATAAGGGAGTTACACTCCTAAAATAACCCCTGCTCACCCCCTTGGTAGCTTGGTACAAGCAGTAAGGCTTATCTTAGAGGCAGTGTGTAAAGCATTTGCACATAACCAACAGTAACACAGTGAAAACACTACAAAAGGACACCACACCCGTTTAGAAAAATATCCAATATTTTTATATACTTAAATCAAGACCAAAAGGATAAAAAAATCCACAATACAATACTTAGAAATCTTCAGTACTTAAAATAGACTTGAAATAAAGTTCCTTGACGTCGATAGCTCCGTCTGGGGCTATCACGGCGTCGTGAACAACAAATCCAAACAGTCCTGGCTGACCGCGGCACCGCAGGCCAGCTACGGTGTCGGGAACACCCGCAAAACAGTACCTTTAGAAATGCAGGGCGTCGGCGACCTCTCGTTGAGCTCCGAAAGCACGATGTCCGCAGGCGTCAGTTCCGGAGGTCGGTGCAGGAGTCGTCAGGCCCTTGAAGTCACACGCGTTGCAGCTCAAACTCCTCACGGTTGAAGTCGGGAGCGCCAGCGTCGGCAGGCGTTGGGGCTGCGGTGCGAAGTGCAGCGGTGCGGCGTGCGGTGCCTCAGGTCACGGTGCAGGCAGCGGCTCGGTGATGGTCATCCAGCGGAGTCGGTGAGAACAGGGCTGTGGTGCGACGTGATGCAGGGCTCATCGCGGTGCTGGGAGGTCACGGTGCAAGCAGCGACGTCGTCATTGCTGAAGCGCTGTCGTCGGCTGACGAACTGGAGTCGATGGTGCCGGTGTTGGTAGGCCAAGGCTGCAATACGGGATGAGGACGGTGCATCATGTAACTTACGAGCGTTGCCCTCGAACCACGGTGCAAGCAGCGGCGTCGATGTCGGCGTGGAGCGTCGTCGTCGGGGGTACCAGGGCGACGGCGTGAAGTGAGGCAGTGCAGAGTGTGGTGCACACAGGTCGAGGTGCAAGCAGCGGCTCTGGCAGCATCAGGTGGCATCGTCGGTGAGACCAGGGTTGCGGTGCGGCATTGTGGCGGTGCCCTCTGCGGTGCCTTCAGAACACGGAGTCGGCAGCAGCGTCGCAGACGGCATCGGGTTGCTTTTTCTTCTGTTGCAGCACAAAACACACAGTCCCCAGTGCTGATGGCAGAAGAACTTGAAGTCTTTGCTGTTCCTGAGACTTCTTGAACAGGGGGCAAGCTCTACCTCAAGCCCTTGGAGAAACTCACAAAAAGAAATTGCAGAAAGTTCAGTCCAGTCCTTTCACTGCCCAAGACAGAAGCAGCCACTGCAGGCCAACACAGCAAAACACACAGCAAAGTGGTAGTTCCTCCTCACAGCTTCTCCAACTCTTCTTCTTGGCAGTCTTCTTGGTTCCAAAAGACTTCTAAAGTTTTAGGGGTTTGGGCCCCACTTTTTAAATCCCAAAATCATTTGTTCTCTGGGGTAGAGAGTGTCTGTGCCCAGCCAGAACCAGTTCTGTCCTCTCTGGTGCAGCTTCCTGGCAGGAGGTGGAGACACCATTGTCAGAGGCAGACCAGACCCATTCAGGTGAAAGGAAATTTCCTCCCCCTACTCTAAATGCAGCCCAGGTCTATTCAGCCCATCCCTGACCCATCTAGACGCTCTGTAGCCACTGCTTCTCCCCAGCCCCATTACATCCCAAAGCCAGACAGTCAATCCACAAACTCAGCAGAGGCACACTGGAGGGCTAAGCAAGAAAATACCTACTTTCTAAAAGTGGTATTTTCAAACACAGAATGTAAAAATCACCTTTACTAAAAGATGCATCTTTAGATTCTGAGTTCAGGCATACTAAACTTTATTTTTCTACCTTGTTCCCAGGGGTAGTTATATTTATAAGATGTTATAAACAAACTCCCCATTCTGTCCTATAGGAACAGGTAGCCTTGCAATAGTGAAAAACAAAACTGGCAGTAATTCACTATCAGGACATGCCACACACACCAGGGCATGTCCTACCTTTCACATATACTGCACCCTGCCCACAGGGGTACCTTGGGCCTACCTTAGGGGTGACTGATATGAAAGAAAAGGGAAGGTTAGGGCCTGGCAAGTGGGTACACTTGCCAAGTCAACATGGCAGTACCAGACTGCACACAGGCTCTGCAATGGCAGGCCAGAGTTACATTTACAGGCTGCTTGTGTGGGTGGCACAATCAGTGCTGCAAGCCCACTAGCAGCATTTGATTTACGGGCCCTGGGCACACACAGTGCACTGTACTAGGGACTGACTAGTAAATTAAATCAGCCAATCAAGGAAACACCAATCCATAACAACAATTTACAACAGGACACTTGCACTTTAACACTGAACAGCAGTGAGAAAGTGCGCAGAGACACTAAACCAGCAAAAACAGAGTCAAAACCGGGAGGTCAGAAAGCAAAAGGTCAGGGGAAACACGCAAAAAGATGCCAAGTCTAACATGATCACTCTCACAAAGGGTTTGTCACTCGTCTTTTGTGACTCCAGACAAGCTGGGGCCAGGACAGGGAGGAAGGGTATGCCTGACACCTCAGGAGGTGGGGGGGGTGGAAACCTCTAGAAGCTTCCTCTACACCAGGTGTAAATGTTGGACCTCAGACCCCAAATCTTCAGTACACTTCTGGACCTGTGGAAGACTCTGTCAGGAAGAAGGCCTGCTGTTCTGCTGAAAGGACTACCACTCTGCTGAACTGCTGCCCTGAATGACTGCTGTCCTGCTGTGCTTCCCTGCTGCCCTCTTGCCTGAGTGAGAAGGACTGGATGTGAAACCTGTACCTAGGACCACCAGAGTGACTCCAAGGGCTAGTCTCTTGTAACCAGCATCTGAACACTGCAACTTTGAGTCCTACCTTCCCAAGTGGTGTTGCCCCATTCCTGGACCCTTGGAAGTGGACATGAAGGTGCTCTGCCAGCCCACCTGTGGACCCAGCAGAACCAACGCATCTCCTCTGCTACACGGTGCAACCCCGAGCAGAACCGGCACATTGCTTCTGCTGCTTGTACTTTCCCTGCACAAGGACTTCACATCACCCTCTCAGCCCACTCATCGACTGCCTCTTCAATGATGATGCAGGAGGACTTTGCATTGCAGTACCTCGGAACCAACACTGCACAGTGCATCTCCTTGGCTGCGCGTTGCATCCTTGACGCAGGACCTCGCAACACTTCACAACCAGGATTTAAGGCACTCTTGTTCAGCGGGCCTAACGCCCGGTAGCTGGCTCATGCTTATTCATGGTCTGCCTGAAATTATGACTTTATCCCGGTCTGACCGGTTAAACATAGTTGGCTCTTTGCGCTTTTTGGCTCTATATGCCCTGAAATCTTGAAAACTGCATATCTTTGGTTCTATTGTTTGGATTTCTGTTGTTTGGTCTTGATATATTTATTAAAATGTTCTATATTTTTCTAAATTGGTGTGTGATTTTTCTTGTGTAGTGTTTTCACTTTACTACTGTTTGAAGTGCTGCATAAATACTTTATACATTGCCTCTAAGTTAAGCATGGCTGCTCTGTACCAAGCTACCAGAGGGTTGAGCACGGGTTATTTTGAGGTTTGCTTGTGACTTTACCTTGACAAGGATTGTGGTTGGTTGCTGCTTGAGTAGGGTATCATGCCCTTCAACCAGTAACCCAATTTCTTACAGCCCGGTTTTTGTTTCTAGCAATGTGCACAAGTGGTCTCTGTGTACCGGCTATTAACCAGGCATATGGGTTGGGTGCCTGGCTACAGGACGTGGCAAAAGATGGGTTGCTATTCTACCGCACATAAAACTGGCACAATTTGCTGTATGAAATATACTTTCAGTGCATGTGATCTGTATGACGACTTGCTTATTCTGTTGTAACGATCACAAAAAATCAAAGACATACCGGGGAAAAAAAATAATGGGATTTCTCTGCATTTGTGGATTTCAAATGTAAGCCAATGTGCAAGAAAGAAGATATTTTACAAAATGCCCTCTGAATCACTTGATAGTATGTGTAATCACAAATTTAGAGGTGTAGAAATAGCCACTGTTCCTAAACTCAGTATCTTGTGTATATTTCAGAAATTCATAGCCTTCATGCAAACCCATTTTTTATTCTTTTTATTTTACCATATGAATTGCTGTATGGTCGATACACAATGAAAAATCATTGTAAGTTACAGCTCAGTTGTTGGCTCTGGGTATCGCATGTTTTTAGAGTACTGAAAAAGCCTATTTATACCTGTGACCAGAATGGTCGTTTGAACATAATGATATATTGATTTTGTACTACATTATTTTCTGATTTCAACAGTTTATTTGGGAAAACCCTGTAGTATCTACACAAATACTCTTTAAAAAAAAAAGAGAGGAACCCTTGGACACCCAAAGGACTAGGGTTAAGACAAAAGGTTAAAAATTGCGTCCTCTGGGATTGTTTTAATATATTGTTTCATTCGCACCTTCTTTCATATGCCAAACCCTGACTCCATACACACACTCATAAAGGTCACCGCTCAACTGGTGGCTACAATGTATAGGCACAAACACCTATTGTTCATAAGGTAATGATTGTAATTTATTAAAACCATTTATTATTTTATACAAAATTAAAAAGAAAAAAAGAAATTAGTTTCAAGTTAAAACCATTTTTGTCCATAGGATCATCATGAAAAATTTGTAACAATACTAAAAACAATTAGTCACATTCACAATGCTTCAAAAAATCATAACACGAGAGTTAAAACAGACAGTAATCTTTGTCATAAATCGCCATAATCCCGGTTAAACTTATGCACAAACACCCTGGTGCCTTGTGTATCATCAATATCTAGGGTGATGTTCGTATAGATGGATTTGTGGCAACAGAAAAAGGCGCCAACGCGTTTCGAAGGCTTTATCTCATTCCACCTTCTTTATCAAGACCGTTATATTATGTACTCCCGTCCTTTAAAAATCTATAATGTAAACATATATATATATAAATATAAATAATAGCCTTACATATCATTGTTCCATAAACATCAATACATTTCATGAATTCAATCAAACAACGCTTCATAAAATTACAGTCAATAACACCATAGTCTTTGTATACATGACCACAATTTTTATAACAATGAAAATGAAAAACACTTTGGTGCCAAACCTGCAGGCCACCAAGCCACATCAGTGCCTTTTCACCATGCCAAAAGCCCCACACAAATACCCTTACTCACTCAAATCAATAATATGTAGCCATTCCGATTACTAAAAGTACATATATTTACACATAACACTACATCCACTCATAACACTCCAATATACTCTTTTACTATTCATATTCACCTCCCATCATGCTTTTATATAGGGGGTATATTTCAACTTACTAATGGGCAGGTGAACGATGTTTCACTCTGTAGTGTACTTAATAAAAATTGTTATGCTCTTCCATCCATCTATGAGGCTTGGTACTTCCTTAATCTAGGAACACACATAAAAAACGTCATTATACTTTCTGTTTTTTATTTAGTATTATGGGGATTTCTTTTTATTTTATTTCTCCCTCTAGCTATATTATGACGCATGTTGGATACTGAAGACTTACTAGTATGAATCTCCTAGATGAGCCCACTACGGCGCGCTGGGCCAGTCCCCCGTTTTATGATTCCATCACACGCATCTGGCTTGTTTTGGGCTGTATTGGTGATAAAGTTAAAACCTAGTTAGGCTATTCGTAATCATGTTACCTCATCATTTGTCATAGACTATCCCTTATCCCTAATGAAAATACATACCTCGTTAAAATCAATAGTGAAGTATACCCGCTTATATTCCAAATGTGCGCTTGTTGTTTCAAGCTCGTAACAAGGAATGCTTATCCTTTAGAAATCTGTTCCTCATGCGAATTTCGTCTGTTCCTTTTCACATCAGAGCATATTATACCTTGCTCTAAAATACAACAAAAGCCTACATCAGTAAAACATGTATACGCTTAAGTCTACTATCCCCTAAATTGGCGGGTTGATATCTAAGTCGTATGTAATATTAACATATATGTTTTATATATAATAGCAACTAGTTTTCTATTTATCATTAATCTAAGAGATAAAACATATCAACCCCTTTGGCAAGAATCCTTCTCTTATACATTTATTACTAAATCCAATTGCAGGGGGACATAAACACATCTTGTTTTTTGACCTAGTGTGATTTTCTCCCACTCATAACGAACGGGTTCTATGGTCATGTCTGTTTCTCCCGTTTTCTATTAACAAATTATTACCGGCATTCTGTCCTGAATTCTGACACAGACAGTACTTCTGATTAAAAATGTCCGTGTCCTAACACCCATTTATCCCTATCTTCTCCTCCATAAAACAAGGAATTCTCCCATTCTTCACCCTGCTCACCTTGCCGAGTAACCAAACTGGCGGCCCCTTCTTCCGTCCGAGTTGTTTGTAATGATCTTTTTTACCTGCACGATTCCCGCGCTATTTAAGCCTCGGTTTTCATTCACCAGGGTGTTTGTACATAAGTTTAACCGTGGATTATGGCGATTTATGACAAAGATTACTGTCTGTTTTAACTCTCGTGTTATGATTTTTTGAAGCATTGTGAATGTGACTAATTGTTTTTAGTATTGTTACAAATTTTTCATGATGATTCTATGGACAAAAATGGTTTTAACTTGAAACTAATTTCTTTTTTTCTTTTTAATTTTGTATAAAATAATAAATGGTTTTAATAAATTACAATCATTACCTTATGAACAATAGGTGTTTGTGCCAATACATTGTAGCCACCAGTTGAGCGGTGACCTTTATGAATGGTGAGTGTGTGTATGGAGTCAGGGTTTGGCATATGAAAGAAGGTGCGAATGAAACAATATATTAAAACAATCCCAGAGGACGCAATTTTTAACCTTGTATCTACACAAATAACCCGTTCTTGAATTCAGAATTTTGTCTACTTTTTAGGTCGAGCCTGGTCAGCGCATGCGCTGCTCTGCGAGGCATGCTGTATTCAAGTATGGCCTTGAAGCTCCGCCCACTCTCCACCAATATTTTTCATTGGCTTGTGTCATTGTCCTTTGTAAATGCTGGCTTCTGATTTGTTAATAGGCTTGTTAGTCCCTCCTTAGTACCGCCTTGTTGTTACATGGTATGTCTTATTTAGTCTGAGGGCACTATTTTCTTTAATGAGTTTTTCCTACTGCAGGCATGACATGCTTTCCTGCAACATTTGGTGCGCCATGCGCGCTTTCACTTTCCAAGCAGCCCGGGACAATGGCGGCTGCTTCTTTGAAATGCAATAGATCTCGCATTTACAAGCATTTGAGCTATTGGCATTGTAAATGACAATGCCTTTTATTTATGTGTTAATTATCTAAACAGATAATTAAAATGCATTGTCACTTACAATGCCAAAAGCTTAAACTCTCGCAAATGCGAGACCTATTGCGTTGCAAATGCTTGTTAAGAAATGTCAACCATCCCGGATCACCCATGGGTTTCATACCGGCATCCACCACAAACTGCAAGTAAACCACAAGTGGCCCCGGTTTGCAAAACAGATCGCTTAAAAAATGGCTTACATTTACAAATCGGGGCCGTTTTGGCAATGTATACATGTTTTGCACGGTATGGGAGACTCCGTGCATTTGTGCTTGCTACAGGAAATATTTGTGGTAATATCAGGGAAATTCACCTATACCTTTGTGATACTGATGGCAGACTGTGTCCTCTTCTGCCTGAAACCTTCCAAGAACTGTTTCTCTTTTTCCAGCGAAGTGTGTCTCTTCCTGTTGCGCCGCCGCTTCTCGGCAAATATCCGATGTGCTTTGCTGTCACCTCCAGGCAGAGGTAATAGTCTTCTGCCTGTCTTTTGGGGTGTATTAAAATTGCGTGAAGGGCGTCTCGTGTGTATTTCTGAGATACGTGATATCGCGTGAAAGGTTCTTTCTCTGCCTTTCTGTTGACACAATAGGATGGCGTTCGCAGACCAGGCTCTTCTGGGAGATTCAGCTGATGGATGTGCGCGCTGGCTTTGATATTTCGGATGGAAGTGTTTTATGTTTGCTCGGGGCACGGCGTAGTCTAAGCTAGAAGAGAGAGCCAGAAACGCGTGAAGGACGGAGATTCTGTGACAGGATTTTGCTTCTGAAAGTACAACTGGGCTGGGCCTGGCATGTCACCGACGCAGCCCCTGCCCCATCATGGTTTCAGAGACTCCATTCTCTCACGAAAACATCCATATAGACTTGCCTGTTTGGGACAAAAAGAAGTATTCATGCCAGCTGTTAGAGATGTTGGCAGTTGTTTTCGGGGTTGGAGTGGGACAGAAAATATGCCTGGGCACTAAAGTAAAAGTGGGGAGAGGATGTGGCCTTCCGGCCATAGCTGCTGACTTAGGTTTGGGGAGCCAGGTTCGAGCCTCTGCATCTGCTGAGCATTCTGTGATTCTGGGCAAATCACTTAATCTCCCATTGCCTGCCAAAAATGAATGTGTCCTTGTGTAACGTAACTGGTTCTCATGTAAAGCGCTCCAAAACCTTGGGGTCGAGTTTGCACTACATAAATCTGCAAAAAAGAAAAGTGACCTCCACTCGCCCCATTAGCGAACCAGATAGCTAATTCGGAGCAGGTTTCAACTTGTAAAAACAGGCTTCATGGGCGTATTACAAAATATAAGATAATGCATGCATTTCTGCTTGCTGCAGGCAATGCTTGTAGTAATATCAGAGATGGGGTCCCCAGGGCTGAAAATGGCCCAGGAGGGGGGGGTGTCACTTGGCACCCCAAATAAAATAGGGGCAGTCCTGGGGGATGGGGTCCCGGGACCCAAAACAGTCCTGGAAGGGAAGGCCACGTGGCCCCCCTCCCAAAAAATAGATCAAGATAAATTTCTTAAAAAGCGCCAACTCACTGGAGGCACCACCCCCTTTCTCCACCATTCTGCAAACTCGCCTCCTGGTGCACTGCTGGTTGAGGGATGAAGCCCCCTTGGCTTGGCTTAGGGGTCAACAAGACATCCTGTTACCTCCAGTAAGCCCCACTCTGTGGGATTGCTGAGAGGTGGTCATAGGCCATGCCCCCTTCCTCCACCACTCTCCAAATGCACCTCTCGGAGCACTGCTGGTGGGGGGATGAGGTCCCCTTGCCTCCTGAGGGCCTCAGGACAAAAGTGGACTTCTTTCCTCAAGCAACAGTGCGCCAGGAGGTGCGTTTGCAGAGTGGTGGAGAAAGGGGGCGTCCCACCAAAAACCTTTCGGCAAACCCACTGTATGGGACTTGCTGGAGGTAACACAAGGGGTATTTGGCCCTCAAAGACCCGCAATAACCAAAAGCATGTCATTCCCCTACCAGCAGTGCGCCAGGAGGCACACTGCAGAGTGGTGGAGAAAGGGGGTATGGCCTCCTAGCAGGTCTCAGCAATCCTGCTGTGTGGAACTTACTGGAGGTAACAGGAGGGGTAGTTGACCCCCAAAAACGTCCTTGGGGCCAACTACCCCTCCTGTTACATCCAGTAAGTCCCACACAGCGGGACTGCTAAGAGGTCTTCAGAGGCCACGCCCCCTTTCTCCACTACTCTGCAAACTCATGAGGGGGGCCAAGAATTCCTCCTGGTACCTCCTGTACCTCCTACACAGTGGGATTTCTGAGAGCTAGTCAGAGGCCCCGCCCCCTTTTTCCACCACTCTATAAACACAAGTACTACTTAAAAAAAGATTGAAATTCACTGAAAAAAAACAAAGGTTATAGGGACGTTATAGTTAGGAATTAGCATTTAAAAAACCTTAGAAATTCACTGAAAAAACCAAAGGTTACAGGGATGTTATAGTTAGGCTGACGTTTCACTCATACAAAAGCAGAGAAATTCAGCTGCTATAGATAGTGAGCTACCTATAACTCATGCCCCCACAATGCACTGCTTATGGCAGTGCATTGCGGGGGCATGAGTTATACATCTCATGCCATCTCAAATGACATGACTCATGACATCATCCAAAGAATCTCTGACGCACCCACTCACACCCCCATATAACCTTTCATACACCCACTCCAACTTCCACACTACCATTCTCAAACCCATTCACACACCCATACCAGTACTTACACAGCCACTCACTGATTCATAGATCAACACACACATCCACTAACCCATACAGCCAGTCATACACCCACTCACTCACTAATACAGCCACTGACATATCCACTCACACCATATAGCCACTCACACAGTCAGTCAGTCACCCATAGAGCTACTCACACACCTACTCACTCACTCATTCAGTCACACAGCCACTTACTCACCCATACAGTTACATACATGCACTCACTCACTTACTCATACAGATACTAACTTGTACTCACTCACCTATACAGTAACTGACACAAGCACCCACTCACCCATACAGTCACTCTCACATTTACTCACTCACCCATACAATCACTCACATACACTACCGCTCACCTATACTGCCTTTCACATACCCAGTTACTCACTCATATACCACTGACACATGCACTCACTCACTGACACAGCCACACACACTCTTACCCATACAGCCCCAACAGCCCCTCACACACACACTCACTAACACATACAGCCACTGACACACCCAGTCATTCATACATACAGGCAGTAAGACATCCCCCCACCCACCCACACAGATATTCAGAAACCCATAGAGGTACTCAGACAATCAATCACTCACCCATACAGAATCTTACGTACCCACTCACACACCCATACAGCCACTTTGACACCAACTGACGGACAGATACAGACATTCACACAAGCAGTCAATCACTCATACATTCACTGAGATACCTAATCATTCACTTATACAGTCAGTCATGCACCCACTGAATCATCCATACAGGCACTCATACACCCACTGATTCACCAATACACCATTGGTATATATATTTAACACTCATAAACTTTTTAAAAACACTCCCAGTCATTGAATGATGTCATTTGAGTAGTCATCAGTGATGTGACTGACCATGGCATGAGTGATGTTATATGTGAGGTCATAAGCAGTGCATTGCGGGATGCAGGTTATAGTTAGCTCACTAACTATACTATAACAGCTGAATTTCTCTGGTTTTGTATGAGTTAAACATCAGCCTAACTATAACATCCCTGTAACCTCTGTTTTTTTCAGTGAATATATATATATTCCATGTGATCAAGGCCGCGGGGCGGCCGAAACGCGTCATGGCGGACTAGCTTGGTGGCAATAAAGAATATTATGCACTGACTTGGGTCTACGCTCGTTTCATTCTTGGAAGGAAACCACAAGCGAGAACTTACTATATATATATATATATATATATATATATATATATATATATATATATATATATATATATATATATATATATATATATATATATACCTACTGGCGGTTGCCAGTAGGTAGTTATAGTTAGGACCTAGATTCCATAGGAAACTCGTTTTTTGTTTTCTCAATATCTTTGGCGCTGGTTGACGAATCTTCGCGAAATTTTCAAAACTCGTAGCCTGCTCCGGTCAGCTCCTGTCTTGAAAGTTTCGGGGTGATTCGGCAAGTGGGGGCCAAGAAAAAAGGGGGGTCCCAAAACGTGTTTTCTCCATGTTAATTCCCATAGGAAACTTTAGACACGGCTACAGCTCGAACTGCTGAACGGAATTACACCAAATTTGGCAAAAAGGTAGCCCTTGTTTCAGAAAGAGACCTTTTTTTAAATGGAGTAAATCCGTTCAGTAGTTCCTGAGAAATTCAAAAAATAGAGGTCGGAAAATCAATTTCCCATAGGAAACTTTAGACATGGTTACAGCTGAAACTGCTGAACGGAATTACACCAAATTTGGCAAAAAGGTAGCCCTTGGTTCAGAAAGAGACCTTTTTTTAAATGGAGTAAATCCGTTCAGTAGTTGCTGAGAAAATCAAAAAATAAAAGTTTCGATATATAGAGGCGCGGTGGATCCGCGCAACCTCCCGACCACGCGCTTTATTCTAATTAGCTGTCAACACTCCAAACCAGGAAGTGTTGGCAGCCATCTTGTGTCTCGGTAGAACCGAGGCACAAGAAAACAGGGGAAACAAAGGTGAAAAAAAGAAAAGGGGGCAGGGTAGAAACACCCTGACCCCCTAGGCCTGCTCAGGGGGTCCCACAAGGACACCCAGGGTCCAAAAAAGCATTTAAAAAAAAAAATCGGCCGAATTCGCGCTGGGTGCGTGAATCCGGCCGAGAAAATAAAAAAAACTAAGCGCGGCCTCCCGCTCTTTGTTGTATTGAAGCCCCCGGGTGGGCCAGGTCCCGGGGGCAGTGAAAAGAATGTGTGGGGGGCCCCAATTCCCCCCCACACTGCCCCGGGAACCGCCACCTCCCCGGGGCTTGATTAAATAGTTGCGGGGGCACGCAGCCCCCCCAGCCCTGGGGAACGCCACCCCCTGGGGCTAATTTTAAAATGTGTTGGGGGCCTCAAAGGCCCCCCAAGCCCAGGGGACCGCCACCCCCGGGGCTTTTATTCATTATTTGCGGGGGGCACATGGCCCCCCGCTGCGCCGGGGACCGCCACCCCCGGGGCTTTTAAAATAAATAATTAAACCTGTGTGTGGGGGGGGCTCAAGCCCCCCCACACGCCCCGGGGACCGCCACCTCCCCAGGGCACTAAAATGCAAATTTGGGGGTCCGTTACGGACCCCCGGGGACCACCACCTCCCCGGGGCTTTGCTTTGGATGGGAGGGGGGCCGCGAGGCCCCCCTCCTGGAGCCAGTGATGGCCCTGGGGACCGCCACCCCCCAGGGCCGGCTCCTGCAGTGTCCCGGGGTGCCCACCCCCGGGACACTGCTGTTTGCTATGGCAGGGCAGGAGCCTCGCGGCTCCCGCCCTCTCATAGCAAACTGTGGTTTGGATTTTGGAAGAGAGTGCAGGAAACCTGCTCTCTCTTCGAAAATCCAAACCAGATTGCTTTTCCACACGGGGAGCTGCATGTCAGCAGCTCTCCATGTGGAAAAGCAATGCCGGCTCACGCAGGAGGCGGGGAGCCGGCTGGGACCGTGGGGGCATTGGGGCTCCCCCCACGGTCCCCAACGAGAGGCCAGGCCCCAGGGGATGGGGTCCCCGGGGCAAGGAGTGGCCCGGGAGGGGGGCCACACAGCCCCCCTCCCCAATAATAATTTAAATAAAAATAAATCACGCAAAGGCCGGCCCCGGGGGATGGGGTCCCCGGGGCCATAAATGGCCTGAGGAGGGGGGCCACGCAGCCCCCCTCCATAATAATAAAAAAAATATTTGGCCATGCCCCGGGGGATGGGGTCCCCGGGGCCGGAATTGGCCACGGGAGGGGGGCCCACGCGGCCCCCTTCCCGTTAATATATATATATATTTTTTTAAATGGGGGCAGGCCCTGGGGGATGGGGTCCCCAGGGCCCAAAAAAAGTAAAAAGAAGGGGGCCACACAGCCCCCCTTCCCAAAAAAATTATTTTAAAAAACACGCGATCGTGCCGGAGGCCCCGCCCCCTCCCAGCAACACTCTGCAAACGCGCCCTGTGGCGCGTTTTAAGTTGGGAAATTAATTCCCCTTCAATACTGGGGGTCCCTGGGGGCCAACTAGCCCACCAGGTACCTCCAGTAAGTGCCACAGGGCTGCGTTGCAGAGAGGTGGTCCAGGCCACGCCCCTTTGTACACCTCTCTGCAACACAGCTCTGTGACGCTTACTGGAGGTACCTGGTGGGCTAGTTGGACTCCAGGGACCCTCAGGATTCAAGGGGACTTAATCCCCCAACTTAAAACGCGCCACGGGGCGCGTTTGCACAGTGGTGAAGGGAGGGGGCGGGGCCTGAGGTGACATATGTGCAAACACGCCCTGTGGCGCGTTTTAAGTTGGGGAATTAATTCCCCTTCAATCCTGAGGGTCCCTGGGGGCCAACTAGCCCACCAGGTACCTCCAGTAAGCGCCACAGGCCTGCGTTGCAGAGAGGTGGTCCAGGCCACGCCCTTTTACACCTCTCTGCAACGCAGCTCTGTGGCGCTTACTGGAGGTACCTCGTGGGCTAGTTGGACCCCAGGGACCCTCAGGATTCAAGGGACTTTATCCCCAACTTAAAACACGCCACGGGGCGCGTTTGCACAGTGGTGAAGGGAGGGGCGGGACCTGAGGTGACATGTGTGCAAACACGCCCTGTGGCGCGTTTTAAGTTGGGGAATTAATTCCCCTTGAATCCTGAGGGTCCCTGGGGGCCAACTAGCCCACCAGGTACCTTCAGTAAGCGCCACAGGGCTGCGCTGCAGAGAGGTGGTCCAGGCCACTCCCCTTTTTACACCTCTCTGCAATGCAGCTCTGTGGCGCTTACTGGAGGTACCTGGTGGGCTAGTTGGACCCCAGGTACCCTCAGGATTCAAGGGGACTTTATCCCCCAACTTAAATCGCGCCACGGGGCGCGTTTGCACAGTGGTATGTGTGCAAACACGCCCTGTGGCGCATTTTAAGTTGGGGAATTAATTCCCCTTCAATCCTGAGGGCCCCTGGGGGCCAACTAGCCCACCAGGTACCTCCAGTAAGCGCCACTGCGCTGCGTTGCAGAGAGGTGGTCCAGGTCACGCTCCTTTTTACACCTCTCTGCAATGGAGCACTGTGGCGCTTACTGGAGGTACCTGGTGGGCTAGTTGGACCCCAGGGACCCTCAGGATTCAAGGGGACTTAATCCCCCAACTTACAACACGCCACGGGGCGCGTTTGCAGAGTGGTGGAGAAAGGGGGCATGGCCTTTGTCTACCTCTCACCAATCCCACTGTGTGGGGCTTACTGGAGGTAAAAGGTAGGCTAGTTGGCCCCTAAAGGACCCCCAGCAGTGAAGGGTACTTCAATCCCCATCCAAGAGCGCGCCAGGGAGTGCGTTTGTGGAGTGGTGGGCAAAGTGGGCGTGGCCTGGTACGAGTACTTACTAGTGCTGCTGTGTGGGACTGACTGGAGGTAATAGTTTGGGAAGTTGGCCGCCAAGGATGTCCTTGGGGGCCAACTACCCCTCTTGTTACCTCTAGTAAGTCCCACACAGTGGGATTGCTAAGACGTCTTCGGAGGCCATGGCCCCCTTTCTCTACCACTCTGCAAACGTGCCTCGTGGCAGACTACGGGATGGGGGATGAAGTCCAATTTAGTCCTGAGGGAGTTTGGGGGCCAAGAATCCCTCCTGGTACCTCCTGTAAGTCCTACGCAGCGGAATTCCTGAGCGTTGGTTGGACGCCCAGCACCATTTCTCCACCACTCTGCAAACGCGACTACTAGTTAAAGTAGCATATTTCTGCACCTCTGACTTAGAGGTAGTTTTAATCCCCCTGCTCCATTATGTACTAGGGCCTTACAGAGGAGGTCATGCTAATCACAGGGGTACCCCAACGCATAGTGTTCCCTAGTGTATGTAGGTGTTTTCACTGTATTCTAAGTGTCTTTTAGAATAGCACTGGCTCTAGGCCTGGTTAGTGAGAGTCAATTACCACCAGTACCCGTCTGAAAAAGTTGTGGGCACAGGATGATTTTGCAACAAGGCCTCTTTCTGCTCCTCTGTTGGTTCTTTCTGCACATGTCTTGCTTCTTCCTGCACTTTTCTTCGTCTTTGTGGACTTCTGTTGCTTCTTTCTGCATTTCTTTTGCTTCTTTCTGTGCGTTTTTTCTTCTTTCTTCACATGTCCTACCTCTGTAGGCATAGTTAGAAACTAGCATTTAAAAAACCTTTGTGTGTGGAGCTGAATAAACACTGATTCCACATCCAAGTTTGGGTCCGTACTCCGTTTGTTACGCGGTCAGAGCAAGAGACCACGAAAGGAGAATCACCATATATATATATATATATCTCCAAGGGAAGATTCACTCCAACAGGAAAGAACCGGAGAGACACAAATGGGGAGCCAAGAAGAAAACCTCTATTCCAGCGCAAGCGGCATGACGCGTTTCGGGTAGAGTCCCTTTATCAAATGCCATACACTGAATACTGCTTCCTGTTACTTTTCTATGATCCATCTCACTGCCATTGGTTAGCAGCCCAGCTGAGCCGATTGGTCTCCTGAACACTTAGACGCCGCCTCATGCAGAAGACTGCGTTTACCAGCATGCACCATTTTGGCTGCCAGGTAAGTGTTTTGCTGCCGGCTCATGGAAACTGTAGAATAGTTTGCTGGCGATCGCGACAAAGTAAATGTAGGTGCAGTTGCCATCACACAGTGTCCCTGCTGCAAAGAAGGTTTCTCCCGGGCCCCCTTGACGTCTCACCGCATGTATCCAAGTCCCACAGCGGTTGAGACCAACTTCAATAAGCTTGTCCCTCCGTGAAGTCACGGGCTGCGCGAGCAACAACACTGCTGTGTCCTTAGTTTAGCGGGGGCCTGGGCTTACCAATACCTTGGAAACGAAGAGGAGACTGCGAAGCTGTTGCCCTTGTGCTCAGGCCACAAACGAGACGGGTCCCCCAATCACGCCCAGGGCTTGCATGAAAAATGTCCAAGGGAAGATTCACTCCAACAGGAAAGAACCGGAGGGACACAAACGGGGAGCCAAGAAGAAAACCTCTATTCCAGCGCAAGCGGCATGACGCTTTTGTTAAATGGTAAAATCCGTTCAGTAGTTGCTGAGAAAATCAAAAGTAAAAAGATGGATATATCTGGGCGGAGCCTAACCACACACATGTCATCGAGAGATCTGATTGGCTGTCAGCACTTCATCCTGGAATTGCTGGCAGCCATCTTGGGACCAATATAAATGATAGTACTCCATTGAAATGCATTGTAGTGAATCAAAGATTTTGAGGGTTACCAAAAGGGAGAACTATAAAGGGTGATAACAGACTCTAGTTACATTAGAATTCATTTGTTGATGGTACCATACTAATTTCAGGAATTGTGGTGTGTTCTAAGGTGATTTTACCCTGTGAAAAACCTTCTGCTGGGATATCATGAATCATGTTTGAGAGAAAACTATTTTCACATGCTTGTCCCATAGAGTTTTGGAAGGTGCTCCAGAAGGTAAAATGAGAGCATATTTTCTGTAAATTCACACTATCTTTCTCAGTCATGTGAGAATGAAGTCTGACATTCTCAGTAAAACATGTACATCCAACAAGGGCAGAGACTGTCAGTTGATTCCTTTGTGTCTACTGCAGCTTCCCAGAGTGTTCTAAAGAACAACTAGAGTGCTAACAGCCTTACTTATGACAAAAGTATTGCACACCTGAAGCCATCTTGATTGGAATAAACTGGTAACACTTAAAACATTTAATTTAAAAAGGAACAAAATGATGGGGTTCATTTTGTCATAGAAATTATGGTTAGTGCTGTAGAAAGAAAAATTAGGATTTCAAGTGTGATCTCAAATATCTTCCTGTTATATTTCAACAGGAGCAGCCTGCACAGTTGATGCCTTTGTGTTCTACTTTGCAGCTTCCCAGAGTGTTCTAAAGAACAACTAGAGTGCTAACAGCCTTACTTATGACAAAAGTATGGCACACCTGAAGCCATCTTGATTGGAATAAACTGGTAACACTTAAAACATTTAATTTAAAAAGGAACAAAATGATGGGGTTCATTTTGTCATAGAAATTATGGTGTAGTGCTGTAGAAAGAAAAAATTAGGACATGTTTCAAGTGTGATCTCAAACATCTTCCTGTTATATTTCAACAGGAGCAGCCTGCCAGTTGATGCCTTTGTGTTCTACAGCAGCTTCCCAGAGAGTTCTAAAGAACAACTAGAGCGCTAACAGCCTTACTTATGACAAAAGTATGGCACACCTGAAGCCATCTTGATTGGAATAAACCGTTAATACTTAAAACATTTAATTTAAAAAGGAACAAAATGAGGGGTTCTTTTGAAATAGAAATTATGGTTAGTGCTGCAGAAAGAAAATGAGGGCATGTTTTAAGTGAGATCTCAAATCCTCTTTCTACTTCATTAGAAAATTCTGACATGCAGACTGAAACAATCACTTTCAATACCAGCAGCAGACTTCCAGTTAACTCCCTAGTGAGCAGTAGCTTTACTACAGTGATCTAATGAGCAACTAGAGTGCTAACATTCTGAATTTATGGCAAATGTGAGACACATCTGAATGCCTTCTTGATGGAATCAAAGTAAAAACTGAAAGCATTTCCTACTGAGGAGACTGCAGTAAATGAGGAAATTAGGAAACTTCATAACAAAGAGTCTTCCAAGATGGCCACCAGAGAAAAAAGAGCCCAAAATGTAGCACAAATATTACCCAGATGTAGCCCACATGTAGCTCAATGACAAAAGTGTGCAAAACACTTTTTATTTTTAGTTTTTTTGTAGTTTTATGTAGTGCAGACTGGTCAGGTATTGGAGTGTTGCATCTTAAAACATGACCCCCTACACTACAAAAACACCACTGCACTACCCTAAACGCTAAAACACTACCCCCAGCACGACCCCCTACACTACACAAGCACCACTGCACTATCCTAAACACTAAAACACTACCTCCCAGCATGACCCCCTACACTACACACAAACACCACTGCACTACCCTAAACCCTAAAACACTACCCTCCAGCACGACCCCCTACACTACCCAAACACCACTGCACTAACCTAAATCCTAAAACACTACCCCCAGCATTACCCAAAACATCACTGCACTACCCTAAAACATGACCCACCTACACTGACACAAACACCACTGCACTACTCCTAAACCCTAAAACACCACCCCAGCACGACCCCCCTACACTACACAAGCACCACTGCATCTACTCCTAAACCCTAAAACACTACCCCCAGCACGACCCCCTACACTACACAAACACCACTGCACTAGCTCCTAAACTCTAAAACACTACCCCCAGCACGATCCCCTACACTACTCACCAAACACCACTGCACTAACTCTAAATCCTAAAACAACACCCCCAGCACAACCCCTACACTACCCAAACACCACTGCACTAACCTGTAAACATGACCCCTACACTGCACAAACACCACTGCACTACCCTAAACCCTAAAACACTACCTCCCAGCACGACCCCTACACTACACAAGCACCACTGTACTACCCTAAACCCTAAAACACTAGCCCCCAGCACAACCCCCTACACTGCCCGAACACCACTGCACTGCCCTAAACCCTGAAACACCAGCCCCTGCACGACCCCCTACACTGCCCGAACACCACTGCAGTGCCCCTAAACCCTGAAACACCACCCCAGCACGACCCCCTACACTGCCCGAACACCACTGCACTCCCCTAAACCCTGAAACAACACCCCCAGCACGACCACCCTACACTGCCCGAACACAACTGCACGCCCTAAACCCCTGAAACACCACCCCCAGCACGACCCTCTACACTGCCCGAACACCACTGCACTTGCCCTAAACCCTGAAACACCAGCCCCAGCATGACCCCCTACACTGCCCGAACACCACTGCACTACTCCTAAACCCAGAAACACCACCCCAGCACGATCCCTACACTGCCCGAGCACCACTGCACTGCCCTAAACCCTGAAGCACCAGCCCCAGCATGACCCCCTACACTGCCCGAACACCACTGCACTGCCCTAAACCCTGAAACACCAGCCCCAGCACGACCACCTACACTGCCCGAACACCACTGCACTGCCCTAAACCCTGAAACACCAGCCCCAGCACGACCCCCGACACTGCCCGAACACCACTGCACTGCCCTAAACCATGAAACACCAGCCCCAGCACGACCCCCTACACTGCCCGAACACAACTGCACTGCCCTAAACCCTGAAACACCAGCCCCAGCACGACCCCCTACACTGCCCGAACACTCACCGCACTGCTCCTAAACCCTGAAACACCAGCCCCAGCATGACCCCACTACACTGCCCGAACACCACTGCACTGCCCTAAACCCTGAAACACCACCCCCGTGCACAACCCCTACACTGCCCCAACACTACTGCACTGCCCTAAACCCTGAAACACCATCCCCAGCACCGACTCCCCTACATTGCACGAACACCACTGCACTGCCCCTAAACCCTGAAACACTACCCCCAGCAAGACCCCCACACTGCCCAAACACCACTGCACTGCCCTAAACCCTGAAACCTCACCCCCAGCAAGACCCTACACTGCCTGAAAACCACTGCACTGCCCTAAACCCCGAAACACCAGCCCCAGCATGACCCCTACATTGCCCGAACACCACTGCACTGCCCTAAACCCTGAAACACCACCCCTGCACGACCCACTCACTACTGCTCCGAACACCACTGCACTGCCCTAAACCCTGAAACACCACCCCTGCATGACCCCTACACTGCCCGAAACCACTGCACTGCCATAAACCCTGAAACACCATCCCCAGCACGACCCCCTACATTGCCCGAACACCACTGCACTGCCCTAAACCCTGAAACACCACCCCCAGCAAGACCCCTACACTGCCCAAACACCACTGCACTGCCCTAAACCCTGAAACACCACCCCAGCACGACCGCCTTACACTGCCCGAACACCACTGCACTGCCCTAAACCCTGAAACACCAGCCCCAGCATGACCCCTACACTGCCCGAACACCACTGCACTGCCCTAAACCCTGAAACATCAGCCCCCAGCACGACCCCCTACACTGCCCGAACACCACTGCACTGCCCTAAACCCTGAAACACCACCCCAGCACGCACCCCCTACACTGCCCGAACACAACTGCACTGCCCTAAACCCTCAAACACTACCCCAGCATGACCCCCCTACACTACTCCAAACACCACTGCACTGCTCCTAAACCCTGAAACACTCACCCCGGCATGACCCCCTACACTGCCCGAACACCACTGCACTGCTCCTAAACCCTGAAACACCATCCCCAGCATGACCCCTACACTGCCCGAACACCACTGCACTACCCTAAACCCTAAAACACCACCCCAGCACGACTCCTACACTACCCAAACACCACTGCACTACCCTAAACCCTAAAACACCACCCCCAGCACGACCTCCTCTACACTACACAAACACCACTGCACTGCCCTAAACCCTGAAACACCACCCCGCACGACCCCTACACTACCACAAACACCACTGCACTACCCTAAACCCTAAAACAATCACCCCCAGCAGACCCCTACACTGCCCAAACACCACTGCACTACCCTAAACCCTAAAACACTACCCCAGCAGACCTCCTACACTATCCAAACACCACTGCACTACCCTAAACCCTAAAACACTACCCCCAGCAGACCCCTACACTACCCGAACACCACTGCACTACTCCTAAACCCTAAACCACTCACCCCAGCACGAACCCCTACACTACCCAAACACCACTGCACTACCCTAAACCCTAAAACACTATCCCCAGCACAACCCCCTACACTACCCAAACACCACTGCACTACCCTAAACTCCTAAAACACTCCCCCAGCACGACTACCTACACTACCTAAACACAACTGCACAATTTGTTACAGGCGTTGCAACGCAGGCCTCGTGGTGCTTACTGGAAGTACCTGTGGGCTAGTTGGGCCTCAGGACCCTCAGGATTCAGCGTGACCTAATCCCCTCAACTTAAAACGCGCCACGCGGCGCGTTTGCACAGTGGTGAAAGGAGGGGCGGGGCCTCAGGTGACAGGAGGCAACTCAGTTACTGATGAGTAACCAACAGCTCGCGTGCTCGCGAGGGAGTGCTGCGGGGCGGTGGGGCGGTGGGGCGGGGAGGGGCAGGGTGGGGGTAGTAACCCGGCATACGGAGTTAAGGAAATAAATAAATAAATAAAACACTTACATTGCGCGCCTGCAACGCCAACTATTAGTATTGCATTGTGGGACATGTAGTATTTCCCCTTTATTTTGAAGCCTTACTCTGTTCTGCGCAGTTGCTCCCAAAGTGTAATTTATTGTTCTCTGCCCTCCAGTGGGCCTCTGCATGTCACCGCCAGTCCACAATTATTTCCTGCCCATCTGCTGCTCCGACAAAGAGGCTCGGAAGGTTCCATGCCCCTGCAGCTTCTTCACATGTTAATGGGATGGTGCTGTCTTCACGGCAGGACGGCCGTGTCATTATTTTCAACCAAAGATGCCCAAAGCATTAAGACGCACTCTGCAGCAGATCACAATTTATTGGCAAAACCGCATAGTCACACAGCTTAATTTGTCATGCCTTACGTGTTTCAGACCTCCTGGTCCTTGGCCACAGGCAGGGATTCAACTTTGCAGTGCCACGTGATTGGGCTAAGAACAATAAATTACACTTTGGGAGCAACTCGCAGAACAGAGTAAGGCTTCAAAATAAAGGGGAAATACTACATGTCCCACAATGCAATACTAATTGTACTCACCTGTGAGGCCCCACTGGGAGGTAACAAAAAGAAGCCAATCACGTGGCACTGCAAAGTTGAATCCCAGCCTGTGACCAAGGACCAGGAGGTCTGAAACGCATAAGGCATGACAAATTAAGCTGTGTGACTATGCCGGTTTTGCCAATAAATTACGATCTGCTGCAGAGTGCGTCTTAATGCTTTGGGCATCTTTTGGTTGAATATATATATACATATATATATATATATATACATATATATATATATATATATATATATATATATATATATATACATACACTGCCGGTCGCCAGTAGATAGTTATAGTTACAACCTATTATCCATAGGAAATCCGCGACATTCTATTTGAAATAACTCTCTTGCCGGTTGACGTATCTTCGCAAAATTTTCAACTTTGTGGCCCGCTCCGGTCCGCTCCTACCCTGAAAGTCTCGGGGATTCGCTAAGCCGGGGCCGAGAAAAAAGGGGGTCCCAAAACGCGTTTTCCCATGCAATTTTCCATAGGAAACTTTAGACACGGCTACAGCTCGAACTGCTGAACGGAATTACACCAAATTTGGCAAAGAGGTAGTTCTTGGTTCAGAAAGAACCCTTTTGTTAAATGGTGTAAACTGCTCAGTAGTTGCTGAGAAAATCAAAAGTAAAAAGATAGTGATATCTATGGCCGAGTAGGGTCCGCGCACCTCAGCGCACCCTGCGCGCACCGTCCCGATCACGAGCTGCATGTTAATTGGTTGTCAGCTGGCTGTCAACATTCCGATTCAGGAAATGTTGGCAGTTATTTTGTCCCTCGGTAGAACCGAGGACAGAAACAAGTGCGCAAAGCGCACAAAGGGGGCAGGGTAGAAACACCCTGACCCCTAGGTTTGCTCAGGGGTCCCACAAGGACCCCTGGGCAAAAAAATAAAAATATTTTTAAAAATCGGCAGGATGCGCTCAGGGTGCGCGAATCCTGCCGAAAATCGAAGCGCGGTCTCCCGCGCTCGATAGCATTTGCCCCCGGGTGGCCCAAGTCCCGGGGCATGGTGGGGTTTAATTTATGTGTGGGGGCCTCCATGGCCTCCCTAAGCCCCTGGGACCGCCACCCCCGGGGCTTTTTTGTGGATCGGTGCGGGAGGGCTCTGAGCCTCTTCCCGCAGCCCCGGGACCACCACCTCCCGGGGCTTTTTTTTATTAATTGAAGAACCTGTGTGGGGGCTCCAGCCTTCCCACACGCCCCGGGACCGCCACCTCCCGGGCACTAACAAATTAAAATGGGGGTCCGCTTGGACCTTCGGGCCCCGGGGACCACCACCTCCCGGGACTGTGCTGATGTAGGAGGGGGCCGCGCGGCCCCCTCCTGGAGCCCTTGATGGCCCTGGGGACCGCCACCCCCAGGGTCGGCTCCTGCAGTGTCCTGGGTGCCTACCCCGGGACACTGTAGTTTGCTATGGCAGGACTGGAGCCTCGCGGCTCCCGTCCTGCCATAGCAAACTGCTTTGGATATTGGAAGAGAGAGCAGGAAACCTGCCTCTCTCTTCCAATATCCAAGCACATTGCTTTTTCCGACATGGGGAGCAGCATGTCAGCTGCTCCCCATGTGGAAAGCAACGCCGGCTCCCAAGGGACGGGGAGCCGGCGGGACTGTGGGGATTGGGGACCCCCCACAGTCCCCAACGGAGAGGGCCAGCCCCGGGGATGGGGTCCCCGGGCAAGTAGTGGCTCTGGATGGGGCCACGCGGCCCCTCCCCAAAAAAAAAAAAAAAAAAAATAAGGGAAAGGCCGGCCCCGGGGATGGGGTCCCCGGGCCTTAATGGCCTGGAGGAGGGGGCCACGCAGCCCCCTCCCAAGAAAAAAAAAGGCCATGCCCCTGGGGATGGGGTCCCCTGGGCCAATTACAGGCCCAGGAAGGGGGGCCACGCGGCCCTCTTCCCGCTTTTTTTTTTTTAAATTAAATTAAAAAGTGGTAAGGCCCTGGGGATGGGTCCCCAGGGCCCAAAACAGGAAAAAGGAAGGGGGCTACACAGCTCCTCCTTCAGGGGACAAAACAACAAAAACGATCGGGCCCGCAGGCCCCGCCCCTTCCTTCACCACTCTGCAAACGCGCCTGGCGCTGTTGCAGAGGGGGAACGAATTCCCTGAATACTGGGGGTCCTTGGGCCAACTAGCCCACCAGGAACCTCCAATATGCGCCAGGGGTGCGTTGCAGAGACGTGCAGAGAGGCCACACCCTTTTACACCTCTCTGCAACGCAGCTCTGTGGCGCTTTGGAGGTATATGGTGGGCTAGTTGGACCTCAGGGACCTCAGGATTCAAGGGACTTAATCCCCCAACTTAAAACGCGCCACGGGCGCGCTTGCACAGTGGTGAAGGGAGGGGCGGGCTTCAGTGACATGTGTGCAAACAGTCTCCGTGGCGCGCTTTTAAGATGGGGAATTAAATCCTTTCAATCCTGAGGGTCCCTGGGGGCCAACTAGCCCAACAGGTACATCCAGAAAGCGCCACAGAGCTGCGTTGCAGAGAGGTGTAAAAGGGGTGTGGCCTCTCTACACGTCTCTGCAACGCAGCCCTCTGGCGCATATTGGAGGTTCCTGGTGGGCTAGTTGGCCCCTAGGGACCCTCAGGATTCAAGGGGACTTAATCCCTCAACTTAAAACGCGCCACGGG